>JAJJWW010010418.1:0-161616 GCA_023531295.1 Papaver armeniacum
TTATTATTTTATTTTTTTTGTTTTGTTCTTTTTTACGCGTTTTGGTATTTGTTTGCTTTCGATTTGGAGTGGAGCGAAAGAAAAGAGAAAGTCTTGAAAAAGAAAAGCAAAGCCAAAATAGGAAAGAAAAGAGAGATACGAACGAGAGTGAAGAAGAAAATTTTGTATAATGTAATTATTTAATTTTTATTTTTAGAAATTGTAATTAGGTAATTATTTTTGTAATTTTTATTTTTGGACTTTTTTATTTTTGGACTTTTGGACATTATTATTTTTTTTAAAACCCTAAGGAAGGGTTATTTAAATACAAACTGCACAGGGAAGGACGACGATTACGACATCGTCTCGGCCCCTCGGTTCGTACACCGACATAGGAGTCGGTGGCCCGAGTCGACTTCAACGGTTCATCCCCCGTCCGGGAACGGGAGGTAAGAATTCTAAACACCCGCGAATCCCCGTCGGCGGGTTTCCGGATGATTTCGTGTGAATATATGTCGAGGAACCGAATCCAGGCCGCTTTAATTTCCTAGTAAAGGGCAAGGACTCGGCCATACAAGATAAGAGTTCGGATTTCATCACCGTTCTCTTCTTGCCCGCCTTAGGAAAACGAAACCAAACACGAACCTAAGCCTAAAATTTTGACTAGAACGAGACCGATAGGGTAACGAGATTAATAGGAAAGTCATTCGAAAAATATTGGTTACTCTTTAAGCATACTTCGAAGTTCATGATGGTTTCTGTAAGTTGAATGCGTGAATGCGCCGCCTTGTAATGCGGTGAGGCCTTGGGTATCAAAGCTCCACGCAGCTTCCCTCGCCTCTATTCAGCTTACTTAAACTCGGATTGATTCCAGAAGGGTTTGCTCAGATTGTAACGAATTCCCTTTCGAAGGATTAGAAGCTGGTCTAGAAACAATCTAAGTGGAGCCATCATGCTTTTTGTTTGCTAGAAATCGCAGGTTTGTTTTGGTCGAGTCAGCCTTGTTTGTGTTTGTGTAGAATTGCCTTGCGTTAGGATGTCAAACTGGTATTATAATAGCCATCACAATGAATATGAATATCCAACTGAACATTATGGACATCACTCTTTTTATGACCATAGTGTGAATAGTGGTTGGGAACGCCAACCTTTGGAAGGTTATGGGTCATACCATGGTGAGCCCAATTACTATCCACATGTGCATCGGTCATTCGAGCAAGAAGATTATAGTAATAGTTCTTCGTCTCTAGAGGATACAATCAAACTTTTGAAAAGTAGTCCTTATTATGATCCTTTTGTTCCTCTTCCTTCTTTAGAAGATATCATCAATAGATTAACTCAAAACTTAGATCCAACACTAAGGGAACTTTCTTTGGAGGAGACCCTTGAGAGGATAGCTGAGTTGACACGTAGACTTGAGTTAGAGACGAATGAAAGTATTGCTCGAAATAACTTGAATTTCCAATATAGTTACCTTTGAGAATGAAGATAGTTATTCACATAATCAAGATGATGAGGTTAGAATTGGTAACACTAATTGTTTAGATGAGGTTCAACCATTTTCATGTTATTATAATAATGATTATGATGAGGATAGTGTTGATGAAGAATTTGAAATAAATAGGCATAGTGATCATGAATTTGCTACTCCAATTGAGCTTTATAATAATAGAGTTATTTCTGGTTCAGATCCTAATAATTTTAACAATTATTCACCTATTCAAAAGGACGACGATTTGACTAGAGATCTTTGTTTTTAGACGATGTAGTATTTCCCGTTTACGAAGTCGATAATGGTTTAGAGGAACAGGTTTATCCCGTGAATATTATTTTAGAGTCCAAGGATTTAGAAACAATAGTCTTAGACGAAGAAGATGAACTCGTAGAGCTTTTAAATATGAGTGAGGATGCATCACCTGAGTATAACCTAGAAGAAGCAATTGACCATTTTCAGGATTCCGATGATCTAGAAATTAGGGAAATTGTAGCTAGTCTATCTAGAGACACCCAAAACTCTAAGTTTGGGGGTGATTATCACTCTCCTTGTGCCTTACCTTTAGCTCTTACAGAGATCCCTCACTTGGGACTTGACATATGTGCCTCAACCATTTTACAAGATTATCTTCATACACGTTTTCCTGAACCTAGTTGTGTCCATAAAGAAGTTCAGTTGTTAGAAACCCATCCTCTCGGTTGATGTGGTTAACCCGTGCTATGATACCACGATTGACTTTGTTTTCCCACCAAAAACCTTCCTTCCAATTGTGGGAACGTATAAGTTTCAGATGTGTCAATTATTAAGTTTTGAGACTAAACCTAATTACTTTAGGATATTAGGGTCGACACATTTGTTTAAGGAAGACCACCACTCTCTTTGTGGTCAGTTGTGTGAGTCAAATCGATTGACTTAGAGGATCCCCAATTATTCAGTTATTGTTATGTGCGTCTAAGTTCCTACTTGAGTATTTCCGGACTCTACAACCCGATCTTAAGAATCCTTCTTTTGAGGAAGTCCACCCATGAAAACATTTTATTTAGACCCGTTCATAGAGCTCCGAACCCGAGCCACAACTAGATATAGTTGTCTTAAACAAAAAGTTGAATAAGGGTATGTTCGATATCTTCATGGTTTATTGCAATTTTCTCTTCTTTTGGGTAATACTTTTTGATCCGGATGACCCACGTTATTCTAGGTTCTTGTTATATGATTCTTCGAGGTGACTAGTTGTTTCTTAGTCTGGTTGAAGACTTTAAACTTAGCACTTCTTGGGAGGTAACCCATGCTCATGCAACACGGTAATATCTTTCCTTACTCTTCTCTTCAAGTGGTAAAAGTTTCTCATTGTTCATGCTTTTAATTTCATCTTTAGAACATTGAGGACAATGTTAGATTTAAGTTTGGGGGTATGGGAGAAACTTTTTAGTTGCAATAAATAAACTCCAGAGACTAGAAATTTATGCTTATTAAGGTTGGCACTAACTAATCTAAGTAGATGGGAACATCTTGGTTGTAGGAGTTGAGGAACCAATCTGATTAGATGGAAACATCTAAAGAGTCTATTCATAAAAGCACAGAGCTCAGGTGTTAGAAAAGAAACAGGGTAGTTTCGCCATATCCTCGTGATGGAAACATCGAAAGAATCCTGATCACTTCTTTTTCTTTTTCTTTTTACCATTGCTAGGGTGAAATAGAGTGACTGAGATACAAAAAAAATAAAATAATAATAATAAAAATTAAAAAAAAAAATTAAAAAAATTAAAAAAATAATAATACAATAAAGTCGACCACTGGTACCCTTGTATATGCCAGCTGAGTTGACCTAGAGTTAGGATTATCGATCACTGGTCCCCTTGTATATGCCAGTGTGTTGATATTAGTCCAGACCAGTATCTCAGTCCATTAGGATAGGTTCACCTTAGTCAACATCATCCACATTTTTCTCTACATCCATCTTCTTAATCTTTCCATGTGATTGGTTGACTCAGGTTTATGATGTCCAGAAACTATCTGAGTAGAGCTCTGTCACTTTATATGAATTTTAGTATGCTTGAGTGCAAACTCGTGTACATCAATTGGAATTTCGCATCAGGGTACTTCCTCCTGTAGTCAATGATTGTATGCCAACCAAGGAGATTCTTTAGTGCCTTCCAAGGTTCTGCGTAGATGTCTAGGGTCTGGAATTAAAGGTTTTGTGGGTACACCTCTGGTAAACCTTCCGGAGACAACACTCCGCCACTAGGGCCACCTAGGGGTTCAAATGAATTTTATTTTCTAGAATAAATTTGCTCGAGGACTAGCAAATAATAAGTTTGGGGGTATTTGATAGACACATTTTTGTGTCTATTTTGTTCTCAATGTTCTGTATTGTTAGTGCTCGATATTGTACTAATTATGGTTTTTTGTGTGTGTTTATGGGTGAAAACTACTCCTGCAGAATTTGGTAATTTGGGGTGTGGATGAGGAATGAATTTAAACCTTAAACAAATGCACGCGCTTGCGGTGAGTGCTTGTAGATTCGAGAGATCAATTGCAAGTCCGACCTAAACCAAGAAATGGCCGTTCCGGACTTGTTTCGGTCACAAAGTGAAGGAGATGGGGTTGATCTTAGGGAGGGAAGCGAAGAAGGTGTTGAGATTGTGAAGGTGTTGGCTTGCTTATGACTTGTAACAGAAAGGTGAGCAGGCTTGTGATTGATGCAAGCAAGCTCTGGGTGTTGGAATACATTTTTTGTATTAGCACTTGGTTTTCTGTCTCGTCTAGACTTGTGTCGTTGTTTGAAATAGGGCGGAGAACCTATTTATACAAGTCATTGAGCCTTATTCACGTCTCTCGTGGGAAGTGGAGGAAGTGGAGTGATGGAGTAGTGGAGTTGTGCGTCGGTGCCACACGACCGGTCTTGCCCATTTCTCCCTGTTCATCTCTAACCGTCCATGACTTCTCGACACGTTCTTGTGATGGCGCGTTGCACGCCGCACGCCGTAAACCGCTGCGACCAATACCCCGTATGTATCCCCCAGTTTGTGACATGATTGATAAACGGAATGTGTGGATCGTGGATCCACGAAAGATAGCATGTAATCTGAATTGAATAATTGTGTTATTCAGAAGTCGGTACTTGTGAAGTACCGTGTGTATTTTATGCAAGTACCGCATCATGGTGTGGTAAAGTGATGGGTAATGACGCCCACCGACCAATTAACTCCCGACCGGGGTTGTATTACCAGTGGTGAAGTTGGATGGATGAGATGATCTTTGAGACACCCATCTCGCGACCGTTAATGAAATTAGGGTTTTGAAGAGGTGCTTATGACATCACTCTTGCCTTGGTCGAAACCAAGCATGGAAAGGGATTTGGCGAGGACCGAGGGCATGTGTGTAGACGGCATGCCGGTGTGCACGTCCATATCTCACTGTCCCATGAAGGCGCGATCTAAGCCACTAAATTTGACCGGTAAAGTTGAGTGGTTGAGATCGGTTTGCGGTAAATCCATTGCCGCAAAGGAGTTGGAAACCGCGTGACATCCCTAGTTTGGGCACGCGTTTCAAGACGACCCATCTTGGTCGGTCTTGGTCGATCATACCAGCGTGTAGGTGGTAGGCGGTGTTCACACCTATACCGACTATCCCATGAAAACGTGATCTAAGCCACTCAAATCGTCCTAGGGTGAAGTTGAGTGGTCGAGATCGGTTGCAATTTGGGAAGTGTAACCACTCAAGTTTGGGTGGACGGTTTGGGATAGCCAGGCATGGTATGCCTTGGCCGACCACGTGAAGAGATAGATGGGCCCACGGTGGTCATGCTGGTATGACCGGACCTGTTTAATCTAATCTGTGACCCTCCATTTGTGCCGGAGAAGATGGACGCGCGTGATGGCTTGAAACCCTAATTTTGGCTTTCAAAGCCGTGCGCCGTGCTCTCTTTGGGCGTACGAATTTGTTGCAACCTAGTATGGTTGGTCTTGACCGATTGGTCAAGTGTGTAGGCGGGCCCACGGTGATCGTGTTGACATGCTCGGGCCCTTTGAATCTACATCTACACCCTCCATCTATACCGCGAAGATGGATGGTTGAGAGACTTTGCAACACATGTAATATGCCGCAAACCCTAATTTAGGGTTTAGTCCATAATGCTTGGTATGAACGGTTTTTGGCAAGCTAGGCCAATGACCGACCATGCGGGGTCGGCCGTGGGTATTCCATACCGCTTGGGGGTGATGGAATTGATCCGGGGCCATCCAATCATGCTTATGGAGTTGGATGACCGCGATCGAGATCATATCCGGACTGATACTGGTCGGTCAGGATGCTCAATCGGAGCTAGTATAACACACCGAGAGGGGCTCAATCGGGCTAGTATAACACACCGAGAGTCACCTATACGGGTATTTCGTACATGGTTTCATTATAGTGCTTGGAGGTTCGTGTTACTCGTAAGAGTAACACTCGGTCGTCATGCCACACCGATAATGAGTACGGAAATACAAGGCCGATATGAAATTCACGGGGATGGGATTATTGCTACATGCTCCAACCTAGAGGAATTTCATGTATTCACGAGAATGGGATTGTTGCTACATGCTCCATTCTTGGTGAATTAAGTGAGGGAGTATGCAACACGTATAAATGGCTTTATGTTTTACAAGATGTCGGCGCATGATTTTTTCCGGGTTTTTACAAATTTAACCTTAAACGAAAATCCACCATCAACATTAAGTCCCCGCCTAGCACATAATGGTTACACTATTGTGTGGTAGGCATGAGATGGTGACATACATATATACCGAAATGACCAGGCTAAAGTAGATACATATTTAGGATAGTCGGCGTTGCCTCGGGCGGTTGGTTCGATTAAGGATGCGAAGGAAACATGACTTGATCTGGTGAGTCGCTTTGGTTCCTATTGTACATATCTGAGCTCGGCCGCTTCTTCAGGTGTACTTCTTTCATCATACACGGCTTTCCTCAGGTATATCTGATAAGCCTCGTCGATTGTTATCCCGAATAAGCGACCTTCATAGGTGGCAAGTAAAGACTTCTTTTCCTTCGGGATTCTCGTCAACTTGTGAGATTATAAAGAATCATCTCACGTGGTCGTTTATTCTATATCTCGGTATTGCTCCGATCTTGATTGGTGATCGATTGATTTGGTTTTGATTTTGTTTTGTGCGCTCATAACCTCCTTTCCTTTGCGGTTTATCATGGAAGCGGCTGACGATCATTCGTTGCTTCCCCAGAAAGAAATTTCGAAGTTGACAAGCCCGAAAACCGTGCACACGAAGATGTAATGGCTAAGATCGATATTCCGCTTCGCGAAGTCGGCCGTGCTATACAGGGGATGTCTATTTCACACCTTCGTATTGCAAGAGGACGTATCTGTGCACTTTCAGCTGTGATTGACATGGAGGAGCGGTGGATACGTGAGGAAACGCTGCAGACACTAGTAAGCGCAAGGGCAGAGAGATTTGCGGCGAGGTTGAAGAGGCGGAGAGTTGAACATGAACGACCTCCGAATGAAGGCAAGTGTGATTACCCGGTCCAGGACGGCGTGATAATTCTTGACTCCGACACAGAGGAACCTGAACATCTGAAAGCAATTGGTACGACTCCTAATGTTGATGCGCTCTTTAATGCTCCCCGTGATGATGTTGGGATGGAGTGCGCTGCCGCGGAGATGCCCGATGCGAAGCCGAGGAAGATCCGGAGAGGGAGCATCAACAGGTGATGGAGAAGAACCCAACGGCGGTGCAGGCGAGGTCGACCCTCTTGGCGACTAAAACCTCTTTTCTTTTTTCTTCTTTCCAAGTATATTTTGTACGCTCGAACATCTTCCTTGTACTCGGTGGCGGCCGGGTTCAAGGTTTTTCTTCCATTTGATTGTTTGAATAAAGTTTTTTTTTTTTATAACCCTTTGCCAAGACTGCAACTGAATCTTCTCGGGCGTAAGGGTGTGCCTTCACTCGTAATTCTTTGTGATAAAAGAAGTAATGCCACAATGGAATACTTACGGACTGTGTTCCTGATGCAAGATCTTCCTGACTTTCTTTGGGCGAGATGTCTCAAATCATTTTCCTTTTGTGCACATGTTCTATTTCCTTCTTCGTGAGATGTTTGCTTAGGGTTTCCTTTCTTGTTCCCGGTGGATTGATTTAGGATGACTCGGGACTTTGTGTGAGTAAAGAGGTTCTCGGATGGAAATAGTGTTTCAACTAAATTGGAAACGAAAATTGAAACCCTAACTATGAATGCAAGTGTTGCAATCATTTTTAAGGAGAATTACAAATATGATATGAAATTGTAAAGGAAATACGCTGGAAAAAATAGCACGGCGTTTTAAGGTGTACGGGATCTTGTGAAATTGCAAGACTGACATCTTAAGTTCGGTAGGGTTTGAGCCATCGTGAGTGAATTGTTATGCCCTATAGTTTATCAGCGTTGATGAGCTTGCGGTAGCCGCCTAGGATAACATCTCGCTACCGGTATGGTTCATCTTCTCTTTCGGTGGGTGAGTCGGGTGGAGTGGTCATCTTCACCGTCATGCTCCCAACATTGAACGTAGTCGTCTTCGTCACCGGGTCTCCAATTCCAAATGGGTTTGGGCGTGCAAATACTTGGACCTTGGCCTTATCGTCTTTGACCAAGACATCTTCTACACTCTTGACAAAGCGTTTGAAAGGGCCGGCTTCCCATTCACATCTCCTAGTCAGGGTTGGTTTGTCGGTTGGAGCCAGTCCCCAGGACTTGTCAGAGTGAGGGGCGGTAGGTTGCAAGGAGAGTTGCGTGATGAGACTTACTTGAGATCAGAACCTTTCAATGTATGCCGACAGGCTCCCTCCGGAAAGTTGTGTCACATTGGCAAGTTGCTGGTGCGGCAGCAGACAGTCGTCTGGAGATCCAGAAGGCGTGTTGGAGATTCTTTCAGGTGTCGAAACCGGTAGAGGACAGATGATGAGTGCCAAATAGTGCATATTTATACACCTTTTTATTGGCATTTTACTCATCTTTTGCGCTTAGAAATCAGATATTATCCCAGATTCTGCATTTTCTTTGTTTTCAAGAATAAATATTTGTATTAATTAATTTTGTGTTTTTAGGTAATAAATAAAGCTCGGAGAATCTGAGGAGCCAAAGAGCAAAGAATTGGAGTCAAGTGCCCAAGGAGCAGAAAGCCGAAGCCCGCGCGCGCAACAGTTGCAACCCAACAAGTAGCAAATCATCTACAAGACATGGGCTTGAGCTAGACCCGACCCGTGACCCGGATCCGAGCCCGTCTCTTCTGAGACGTTGAGATTTCTTTCTCCCTCATCCAACGGTCGCTGCTTCCACGTGCATCGAAGATCGCTGCTCCCGTGCTACACCAGATCACATCAAAACCGGCTACCTCTCTCGGTAGTTCGGATCGCAGCCGCCTCATCCAACGCTCGCTCGGCTGTCCCATCGTCCGTTCTTTGTGCACGCTCAACACCGAAGCGACCCATACACCTATACCCCTATTCGATCGACCCATTCCTCCTTTCACTTTCTCTTTCTTCTCTTCTCTACTCCGTCTCCATCGGTTGCGAGGAGCAACTCCACCCCCATTCCCCGACCAACTCTGCTCTCCCACACCTTCCACCATCTCCTCCACCATCTCACCTTCCCTGCCATAACCACCCACTGCACAGCCCGCACCCTCTTTAGCTCTTATTTTCTCTCTCTTAGCTTCGCAACCCTAGAAGCTAACATAGAGAAGATAAGAACTAGGGTTAGCCAACCACCATGCATGGCGTTTCGAGAGCCGCGAAGAAGGGAACAAGCGAGATTCAGAGTATGGGTATTGATTGATTTGTCATTTATTTGCTATTTTTAATCGAATTAGGGTTTGGAAATTATTGGACTTGCATGTATAAATAGAGGAGTAGAGAGTGAAATTGGGCACGCCTGGATTAGCCAGTGCAGTCCATTAGGTTTAAATTTGTATTTCTTTGTATTTGAATCATGTTCTGAGTTCTATTGCTAGGGTTAAAAATGAAACTCTAACTCTGTTTATGTGGTTCAACTTGAATTGATGTGCTTTTGTATGCTTTAATTTATAAGATAAACTCGACTCTAACATATCATTGTCTTGCTCTCACAATGAATGCCCCGTATTCATTGTAGTTAGATTCACCTTGTATTGAGTGTGTGCGGCTCAAGTTTTATGTATTATGGCTAACTCTCTTGACTAGTTGTTCTTGATTAGACAACTAGTGCTCTAGGTTAGCACATTAGTTGTGAAATGAGTTATCTTCGGTGAAACCTCCTAGGTAGAGATAGAGGCGACACACTATCCTCAATTGCCACAGAACAATAGCTTTCAAACAAGTTGAATCCCATAACCCGAGATAGGGTGGATTAGATAATCCTAGTGCTGTCATATCATCAATTTTAGCTATCAAGTAGTTTCCTGTCACCATCTTCATCTTAGTCGTAAAGACTTTAAACAAAAACCATAATTGTTATCACTTGTTATCCCTTGAACTCAGTTGAAGAAGCCTTAGATCATATAAGAGCACACCCTCGTCTCTGTGGATCGACCCGTACTTGCCGCGTCTCCAATAGACGCCGTGCACTTGCGGTATAACCCGTAGGCCATAAATTTATACACATCTTCGGGCCTACCAAGTTTTTGGCGCCGTTGCCGGGGACTTGGCGCGTGCCTTGCTGATTTTTGTGCTTGTCTTTACCGAGTTCATATCCTCTCGTACATATTCACCTTGTGTTATTTCTTTTAGTGTAACTTAGATTATCATTGCACTTAGTTTATCTGTAGTTATTCATTCTGCATCTTTACCTTGTACCGTAGCTTAACTCTTAGCTTAATTCCCTTGCATGATTGTTATTTGCTATTTTCTCGTTATTTGCATTTTTAGTCTTGTACATCTGTTTGTTAGCCGCACCTTAGTGTTACCACCTCGGTTCATTTCCATAAGTGCTAGTTTGTTTTTTTTGCTTTGTTGCTTTGAAGTATTGAGTACTGAGATCATGTGGCTGTGATAACAGGTACTTGAGGAGCGCTATACAACTCAAGGAAGGAACAAGGAGCCGCAAAACTAGTGGAATTGCCTAAACCCGGTGAATACCGGTGGTATTGGCTTCTAACTTTTCTTTGTATGGTGTATGTTTGATAACCCGAGTGCATGACAAACTTATTATCTTGCAAGCCCTCGTAGCCGCAAGTTTTAAGTTCCAACTTGGAGAGCCAAGTTGGCCGTGCATAACAGGTTGGCAAGCCTTAATCTCGAGCTTACAAATAACCATCGATCCGGCCCCTTGTACACTCGTCATTTTCACTTATTGCCCGCCCGAGTCTTCTTTGAACCCTTGTATGTAATCGCTTTGCTCAAGCATTTGTGTGAACTAGCATTACATTGCATCTAAGCATTTGAGTATACTTGCTTTGCCAATCGTAAACCCCCGCTAAGTCTGTATTGCTTTCCCGGTGTGTACTCGGCAAATTTAAACCTTGTGAGCCAGACTACCAACTTGCTAGCCCCCGAAGTCGCAAGTTGGAGCTACCCTTTGGGAAACAAAGTGTGGACAGACCGTGCAAGCCTCGCAGCTATGCAGCTATAAACCACCATTTGGATAGCCTAGTTGGTCAAGACTCAAGTGAGACCTTGTGATAGTTCTCATCCGAACAATTGTAGGCTTGTATTCTCGTGGTACACAAAACCCCGAGCTTAGAGGTTTGACATCAACTCGGACTTGGAAAAATCTGTCAACCCCGCCAAGTCTTGCATGTATGTGTAGGGTCTCTCAAACTCGCAGCCTTTGCTTTGAGCCCTTGAGGTTACTTGCTTTGCTCAAAGGCATTTGTGCATTTATTATCTCGTGTTGCCTTGCCTTGCTAACCCCGAGCATATCCTTGCAACCCCTTTTAGCCATTGTCGCTTTGTGCTTAGTGCAGTCCCCACAAGCCGCTAAGCTTGTGCTATAACTTTGATCGCCGGACTAGCCGCACAACTCGAACTTACTTGAATGCATGCTTGAACCCAGCTGAAACCCGTGCTTTGTAGACCTTGAATCGCCCGAAATACCATCTTGTGCGCAAGCTAAGCCGTTAATCTGTTAATCTAGGTTGTGAATGGTGCTAATATTGCTTAAATCTGTTGCTTTCAAATTGTGTGAGTTGCTTTATGAACACAAGTCGTGTCTTTGTATAGCATAGCCTCGTGCACGACCCCCAAGGCTGTTGGGCCAACTTCTTTGTCTCGACTGTTGAATTGGCAACCCTTGTATGAACCGAGAATCGTGACCATGCATGCTCAACCGTGTACTAGGCCTTGATATCCGCCGAGCTTTGTTGACTCGAGCATTAACCCGTGCAACCCCAGCCCCGAAGTGTGGGGCTTTGTTGCAACTTAGCTCTAACCAACCCGAGCACATAACCGTGTGCTTGAGCCGTGAACCCGTGCTAGTCAGAACTTGTTGCCATCACCTTGTGGGTGTTTTCTTTGTGAGCTTGAGCAAGCATCCCACATAACCTCGAGCATAAGCTTTTGAGCCAAGCCCGTTAAATAACCCGTGCACATTATTGTTTCCTTGTGCTTTGCAAAAGCTTTGTCTTTGTCTTTGTGACACAAACCCGAGCCGTGACCACCTAGCCAAAGCCGTGCACACCCAAAGTGTGAGTTGCCAACTCTGCACACAATGAACCCCGTGCCAAATGAGCTAGAACCATTGTCACTTAGTCCGAGTCCAACCACTGGCCCGGCAATTTGCCTTCAACCCCTTTCTTTGGGCTGTCACAACAACCTGGGCTGCTTAAGAAAACCCAATTGTGGGCTTGACATTACACCAAAACTCAGCCCAACTCAAATTATTTCTGGGCTATACTTTTTCTACTTCTGGGCTGCACATAACCCATCTGAGCCCATACCATCTAGGCTAGAACCACACTGCTGGGCTGATCAACATACTTTGGGCTGCAACCACACATAATTCCTACAAAACCAAACAACTTTCCCAACAAACCAAAACCCAAAAAAAAAACCAAAATGAATCCCATTGAAACCAAATCCCAATAAACCAAAGCCCACATAAACCAAACTAAATTTTGAGTTCAATAAGAGAGCTAAACCATGTCGAGATTTTGGTCCGCATCTGGGATGGAAACAAATCCCTTAGAGAGCGTGCTTACGGGCACGCTTCACAGATGAACCCCACATACCATAGTGATTTTAGGGAATTTTATGAGCCTTCTCAGGGCCCCGACTTCACATGCCCTAATCACTATGAGCACATGCATCATCCACCACAAAGTTGAGAATGAACACTCTCCTCATACCCAGTCATCACTTCTCGATCAATTAGAAGCTCGACTATCCGGCTTAGAAAGGCAATCACATGAGCGATCTGTCGAATCTAGTTTTTCTAGGCAATATGAAATGCATGCTTGCACCTTATGTGGTGGCTTAGACCACCCCGCTGAATCTTGTTATATCTTGCATGATTTTAGACAAGTCTAGGAAAACCATGATAATCCAATGTACGAAGTGTCTAGAAGTGACTATTGGGACCATAATCAACCCGCACACATGCATCATTCACCACAGTGGGGAGATGAACAATTTTATACTCCCCCAACTCCTAGTTTGCAATCAATAATGGAAACACTCATAGAGCAAAATGCTAGGCTTGAAATGAATGCAATGCAT
The DNA here is from genome assembly GCA_023531295.1 of Papaver armeniacum. Classification (NCBI taxonomy): domain Eukaryota; kingdom Viridiplantae; phylum Streptophyta; class Magnoliopsida; order Ranunculales; family Papaveraceae; genus Papaver; species Papaver armeniacum. The sequence continues at coordinate 13,156 of JAJJWW010010418.1, forward strand.
GACCATCCATATAGCAACATGTCCGAATTCCCTTCTCTAGTGAACCTCATGCTCAACTATACAATGAATATCCATATGAGGAATGCATACCCACTAGTGAAGACTCTCCTTCAATGGAACAACTCAAGATGATTCTTCAAAGGAACCCGATTGAGTTACAAAATGATAGGATTGAAAATAGTGTTTCTAGTCTTACTCATGCAACTAACATTGAATATGAACCTAATCTAGAGGTAGATGAGTACACTAAAAATGCTACAATTTTGAATGGAGAGATGGATTTTTGCTATGATGATGATGATGATGATGAATATGAAGAGCATGTGTATTTTGAAAATGTAATAGAATCTTTAGGTTCGAGAGACATTAAGTGTCTCTCCCGTGAACCCTATGAATGATGCTTCTTCGATATTCATGCATGTGATATTGATGTGGAACCTGTGCAATTATCTGTGAAAATGAACATGATTTACCCTCTTTTGACTTTAGGAAAGTGTGTGATGGTACAAATGATTTTAAAAATGAAAACAACCTAGATGTACCTAACCTCTCTCCTGAGTCACAAATTGAAAATCCTTCACCCAACCTAGGTGTAGTTTGTCACAAAATTGCAAAACCAACTTTTCTGAAAATGCCTAACTTAGGCCTAGAACTTTGTGCTTCCCAAGTCCTCTTGGACTATTTTGCATCAAAGTATAACACTCTTAAGGAGCCACAGTTGGAATGTGTATGTCTGCCTGTTCTTAGCAATACTCATTTTGAGTTAGACCTTTTGCATGATGTACCTTTAAAATTGCAAGATTTTGTTCTCACAAACACACCCGTTCACAAGTTTAGGTTTGGGGGAAGCTCTTTCACATACACAGTCTTACTTGCACTCTCATATTATATTTGTGTAAGGCTGTTAATGTGTGTACATATTGTCTTTTGGGTTGATCCTCAACTCTTTAGACTGTTGGTTTATGGTGAATTTTCATTGTATATATCCAGTAGGACTTGTTAAATTTTTCTTTTCTTGAATCGGTTGAGTCTTCATGCGCATATATTATGCTAATCCGATATGATCTCCGTTGAGAATGTTGGATTCTAGCCTTGACTAAAGAAGCTCAACCTTGCTCCCACCGACATCCGGTAATCTCTTCCCTTTTCTCTTTTCAAACTTAGTTCTCATGGTATGTGATTTGTTTAAATTTTTCTATCTGTCGACACATTGAGGACAATGTTTGATTTAGGTTTGGGGGTGCGTTTGCATATTTTTGCATATAGAGTTTTTAGTCTTTTATTTTACCTTTTATTTTCAAAAAAAAAAAAAAAAAAAAAAAAAATTCAAAAACTCTTTTTGTAAAAACCTCCAACTCTTAGAGATTTTAGAGTCACTAGCATGCTTTTAGCTATGTTTACATAGAGAGTCTGACCGAAATAACAGAATTTGGAAGTACCGGAGAACACAATCGGGTTCCTTAGTTGATTAGAGCGTTAAAGTCGGATTTAACCATACCGGAGGGCGAATTAGGTGTTGTTTAGATATTCGGTAGTAGAATTGTGATCACCCATAGTGGAGACTACCCATTTTACATCAAGCGAGGTACCGACCTTCACTCTTTGTGACTTTCTAGAAAAGCTTTTAGAGTGTGTGTCACCGTACGTCAATTCCGGGTAGGAATGGTGAGCTACCCAACTTCGCACCACTTTCAAAGACTACTTTTGATCTCTTGAGTGCTAATTCCGTCAATCATGAGGGTGACGTCTAAAGATGAAAACACCTTCTAAATATTGATTTGCGGTTAGCATCTCTCTCTCTCTCAATCGGCAAGACCCATAGAAACACATCATCGTCGGCAAGCGGAGCATTAGCGAGAATATTTGAAGAAAAGTTGAGATAGTCCAAGGTTACATATTTCAAAGGAAAAGAAGATGAGAATTAATGAAGTTTGTGAAAATTTAAATTTTATCGTTGTTAGTGTTAAAAAAAAAAAAAATAATAATAAAAAAAAAAATAAAATAAAATAAAATAAAAAAAAAAAAAAAAAAAGTGTTGTATTATTTTCATTCCATGTACTTTAAAAAAAAAAAAAAACTTAATTAAAAAAAAAAAAAAAAAAAAATTAATTAATTAAAAAATTAAAAAAATTATTATTATTAAGTTTTTGTGAAGTTCAGAAGTTCGTCATCAATAGTTGAAGACCGAAGACCAGAAGACCGAAGATTGAAGACATTTCTATGGTTCTTATGAGAGAGTGATGTTAATTGCCGATCGGGTGAAAAGGTAGTGAGTACTCCCACCCTTGCTAATGGTTGATTTCCTTTCTTAGAGATCATTAGAAAAAGATTCTTTTTTCCACACTTTTGTGGAGTCTCCGATTTTATTTCGGAAGGTTATCCTTCTTACCTACAACGTGTGCGGGATTTCTCTCTTTATTCCGCCTGCACACATGAGAGACTAAAAGCGATCTTTTTGAGTGCAATTATCATAAAACCCTAATGGTGAGGCGAAGTTGAGACTTATGATCACAATCGAATCCGAATTCTTTCATATGGTATGGTTACTTCTCGCTCAAAGCACTTAAGGATGAGAATGCGTTCTTCGATAGTTCTAACTTCGTTACTAGCATGCGAAACTCTATGTCCTCATAGCTTCTTGGAGGCTTGAGACTCTTTTACACTCGAAGTTGGAGAAGGTTTTGTGGGTACACCTCTGGTAAACCCTCACGAGACTACAACTCGTCCACTAGGGACACCTAGGGGTTTAAAGGCTTAGTGCATACGCTAAATGCATTCGAGAGACTGCGACGGGGGTATAGTTAGGATTTCTTATTTTTGTTTCACTTGAGGACAAGTAAAATTCGGGTTTGGGGGTATTTGATGAGTGCCAAATAGTGCATATTTATACACCTTTTTATTGGCATTTTACTCATCTTTTGCGCTTAGAAATCAGATATTATCCCAGATTCTGCATTTTCTTTGTTTTCAAGAATAAATATTTGTATTAATTAATTTTGTGTTTTTAGGTAATAAATAAAGCTCGGAGAATCTGAGGAGCCAAAGAGCAAAGAATTGGAGTCAAGTGCCCAAGGAGCAGAAAGTAAAGAAGCCGCGCGCGCAACGGTTGCAACCCAACAAGTAGCAAATCATCTACAAGACATGGGCTTGAGCTAGACCCGACCCGTGACCCGGATCCGAGCCCGTCTCTTCTGAGACGTTGAGATTTCTTTCTCCCTCATCCAACGGTCGCTGCTTCCACGTGCATCGAAGATCGCTGCTCCCGTGCTACACCAGATCACATCAAAACCGGCTACCTCTCTCGGCCGTTCGGATCGCGACCGCCTCATCCAACGCTCGCTCGGCTGTCCCATCGTCCGTTCTTGCACTTGCTCAACACCGAAGCGACCCATACACCTATACCCCTATTCGATCGACCCATTCCTCCTTTCACTTTCTCTTTCTTCTCTTCTCTACCGTCTCCATCAGTTGCAGAGCAACTCCACCCCCATTCCCCGACCAACTCTGCTCTCCCACACCTTCCACCATCTCACCTTCCCTGCCATAACCACCCACTGCACAGCCGCACCCTCTTTAGCTCTTATTTTCTCTCTCTTAGCTTCTGCAACCCTAGAAGCTAACATAGAGAAGATAAGAACTAGGGTTAGCCAACCACCATGCATGGCGTTTCTGAGAGCCGCAGAAGAAGGGAACAGCGAGATTCAGAGTATGGGTATTGATTGATTTGTCATTTATTTGCTATTTTTAATCGAATTAGGGTTTGGAAATTATTGGACTTGCATGTATAAATAGAGGAGTAGAGAGTGAAATTGGGCACGCCTGGATTAGCCAGTGCAGTCCATTAGGTTTAAATTTGTATTTCTTTGTATTTGAATCATGTTCTGAGTTCTATTGCTAGGGTTAAAAATGAAACTCTAACTCTGTTTATGTGGTTCAACTTGAATTGATGTGCTTTTGTATGCTTTAATTTATAAGATAAACTCGACTCTAACATATCATTGCTCTGCTCTCACAATGAATGCCCTGTATTCATTGTAGTTAGATTCACCTTGTATTGAGTGTGTGCAGCTCAAGTTTTATGTATTATGGCTAACTCTCTTGACTAGTTGTTCTTGATTAGACAACTAGTGCTCTAGGTTAGCACATTAGCTGTGAAATGAGTTATCTTCGGTGAAACCTCCTAGGTAGAGATAGAGTCGACACACTATCCTCAATTGCCACAGGAACAATAGCTTTCAAACAAGTTGAATCCCATAACCTGAGATAGGGTGGATTAGATAATCCTAGTGCCTGTCATATCATCAATTTTAGCTATCAAGTAGTTTACTGTCACCATCTTCATCTTAGTCGTAAAGACTTTAAACAAAAACCATAATTGTTATCACTTGTTATCCCTTGAACTCAGTTGAAGAAGCCTTAGATCATATAAGAGCACACCCTCGTCTCTGTGGATCGACCCGTACTTGCCGCGTCTCCAATAGACGCCGTGCACTTGCGGTATAACCCGTAGGCCATAAATTTATACACATCTTCGGGCCTACCAACAGACTTCCAGTATGGCTTTGTTATCATGCATCCAAGAGCTTCCTAGGATCATGTCGTAGTTGGGATGATCTTTGACTATGTAGAACTTCGCTTGCGTCGAGGCATCACCCAATTTGACTTCAAGATCGATGTATCCATATGCATCTCTGGGCTCTCCTGCTGAATCTTTAACCACAGTCGGGTGACGAGTAGCTTCCTACTTCGAAATCTTTGCCGCTCTCAAGGTCTTGACGGTAATGATGTTAAATTCGGAAGCCGTATCAATCAACGCGTTATCGAACTCAACGTCTCTCAAACAAGTGACAGTTAGGAGTCCCCGGTTTCCATTGCTCACGTCCTTCAGGAAAGACTGGGGTTCCTGGACTGCTACTGGATACAAACGCCTACCCGACACAACGTGGTTGAGGGCCGCAAATATGTCTTGACGCTGTCCTTTGGAGAAGTACAAGATTTCACATATGTGTTCCATCATAGATTGTACGGTCTTGCGCAGAATCCCGTAAATCATGCGGTTCGATAGGTAGAGGGTCTCTATGAACACCTTCGTTTCCAAGCCGGAGTTCCCCTGTCTCTACCTTTTCCCTGAATATTTGTTTCAACCTCGTTGCAATCTTTGGTTGGATGATGGACGAACCTCGTGGTAGCAACAATATCAGGATCTGCCATTTCTTCCTCGGTTGGAGGACGCCGATAGGGGGCGGCTTTACGGCGTCGTCTTGGATCCACGCTTCCAAGAGCTCTATCACTTTATTCATGGGAAAAGGAAAACCCGTGTCTTTAGTGTTTTGCGCAGGAGTTTTGTCTGTTCCTTTTCGAGACGAAGTCTTGTGTCTTTGGGATGTCCGCTTGGTTTGTTGTTCCGTCACCGGAGCTTTCCTTTTCTCTCCTCCGCCCACTACACTCACAGAAGGACCGGTGTTGTATTGCTTGTTCGTGAGGCGCCTGCCCCTCGACTTTCACGTGAATCTTCACTTCGAACGACTCGGGTTCTTTCTAGCAATGTTGGTGCGAGTTGTTCTTTGAACGCTTGGCGGCTTCATGGAGTTCGAGAACGTTTGAAAGCCCGATTCTCTAACGGAGCGCGGTATATGGGTATCATCCCGTTGATGCACAACTCCACCAATTGTCGTTCGGTGACGTTCGGGTCATGACAATCCAGCGCTTGAGTTCGAACCTTTTGACGAAGTCGTTAGGATGCTCGTTGTTCGTGAAGAATTCTTCCTAGATGCGAGAAGGTGATTTGTTCGGACACGAAGAAATACTTTCGTAGAAAGCACCGACCATCTCGCTCCCATTGGATATCTTTGTTAGGCGCGATGTTGTTGTACCGGTGTACGCCCTCCCCGTAAGTGATTTTGAGAATTCTTTCAGGCGCAGAACATGATTGTATTCATGTTCCCCCAAGGATTCCAAGAATCGAGAGACATGTTCACGAGCATTACCAGTACCGTCATAGAGGGAGAACTGGGGAGAGGTGTATCCTCTAGGAAGAGGGATTCGTTGCATATCTTGAGGGTATGGAGGTTGGTGTTGGTGTGCATCCGTCGATTTCCTTTGCCTCGGCTTTGAAGGAGTCGTTCTAGATCCTCACGTGTGATGAAGTTGGGTGGCTGGTCCCTTTCTCTTGAACATTCAGGAGCAACACGAGCTTCTTCACTCATGTAGGTCCGAGTGGAAACGCCTGCTCCGGGTGAATTGAAGGCATCTCTTGTTGGCTCCAAAGATTGACATAAATCCTGCGGCAATCGTTCGGTCAAGGTCTTGAGGAAAGTGAGTACCTCCTTCTGAGTTGCGGCCATATCTGTTTGAGTCTTAGCAAGAACTTCATGTTTCTCCATCAAGTCTGCAATGGTAATAGACGGTGGTCCTCCTCTTGTGCCTCCGGTTCCTCGCCCCGGTAAGGGAGTGAAAGTTGTTGCTCTGGTGACCACTGGAGGCGTTACACTTGAGGAGATGCTGGGATTTGCGGCTGCTCTGGCTCTGGTGATGGGAGGCGTTACACCTACGGGGGTGTCACCTGCTCCGCTAGTGTTGGTGATAGAGGTAACGGCTCCTCGAGATGTGTTGGCTACGGTAGCTCCACTGACAGGTACTTCGACACCAAGATTGTTACCCACACTAGCCCCATCAGAATTGATTGTTGATCCAGACCTTAATTCCACCATCTTGAAATGAATTGTTGATTGAATTGATTCTAAGATCTACCCTTTTTGAAATTGATAAAAATTGAATCGGATTTTGAAGAAATTGACTTTACAACCGAGAGATTAACCTCCCACTGTGGTCGCCAATTGTTTATGGGTGAAAACTACTCCTGCAGAATTTGGTAATTTGGGGTGTGGATGAGGAATGAATTTAAACCTTAAACAAATGCACCGCGCGGTGAGTGCTTGTAGATTCGAGAGATCAATGCGTGCAAGTCCCGGCCTAAACCAAGAAATGGCCGTTCCGGACTTGTTTCGGTCACAAAGTGAAGGAGATGGGGTTGATCTTAGGGAGGGAAGCAAAGAAGGTGTTGAGATTGTGAAGGTGTTGGCTTGCTTATGACTTGTAACGAAAGGTGAGCAGGCTTGTGATTGATGCAAGCAAGCTGCGGGTGTTGGAATACGTTTTTGTATTAACACTTGGTTTTCTGTCTCGTACGGACTTGTGTCGTTGTTTGAAATAGGGCGGAGAACCTATTTATACAAGTCATTGAGCCTTATTCACGTCTCTCGTGGGAAGTGGAGGAAGTGGAGTGATGGAGTAGTGGAGTTGTGCGTCGGTGCCCACACGACCGGTCTTGCCCACTTCTCCTGTTCATCTCTAACCGTCCATGACTTCCGACACGTTCTTGTGATGGCGCGTTGCACACCGCACGTTGTAAACCGCCAGGACCAATACCCCGAGTATGTATCCCCCAGTTTGTGACATGATTGATGTCCGGAATGTGTGGATCGTGTATCCACGAAAGATAGCATGTAATCTTTCGAATTGAATAACTTGTGTTATTCGGGAAGTCGATACTTGTGAAGTACCGTGTGTATTTTATGCGATCTTTGCATCATGGTGTGGTAAAGTGATGGGTAATGACGCCTCACGACCAATTAACTCCTGACCAGGGTTGTATAACCAGGCTGGTGAAGTTGGACGGATGAGATGATCTTTGAGACACTCATCTGCGACCGTTAATGAAATTAGGGTTTTGAAGAGGTGCGCAAGCATCACTCTTCGGCTTGGTCGAAACCAAGCATGGAAAGGGATTTGGAGAGGACCGACTAGGGCATGTGTGTAGACAAAGCATGCCGGTGTGCACGTCCATACCTCGCTGTCCCATGAAGGCGCGATCTAAGCCACTCAATTTGACCCAGGTAAAGTTGAGTGGTTGAGATCGGTTTGCGGTAAATCCATTGCCGCAAAGGAGTTGGAAACCGCGTGACATCCCTAGTTTGGGCACGCGTTTCAAGACGACCCATCTTGGTCGGTCTTGGTCGATCATACCGGCGTGTAGGTGGTAGGCGGGTGTTCACACCTATACCGACTATCCCATGAAAACGTGATCTAAGCCACTCAAATCGTCCAGGTGAAGTTGAGTGGTCGAGATGGGATTTGCAATTTGGGAAGTGTAACCACGCAAGTTTGGATGGACGGTTTGGGATAGCCGGGCATGGTATGCCTTGGCCGACCACGTGAAGAGATAGATGGGCCCACGGTGGTCATCTTTGGTATGACCGGACCTGCTAATCTAATCTGTGACCCTCCATTCGTGCGGAGAAGATGGACGCGCGTGATGGCTTGAAACCCTAATTTTGGCTTTCAAAGCCGTGCGCCATGCTCTCTTTGGGCGTACGAATTTGTTGCAACCAAGTATGGTTGGTCTTGACCGATTGGTCAAGTGTGTGGCGGGCCACGGTGATCGTGTTGACATGCTCTGGGCCCTTTGAATCTACATCTACACCCTCCATCTATACCTGCGAAGATGGATGGTTGAGACCGCTTTGCAACACATGTAATATGCCGCAAACCCTAATTTAGGGTTTTCCGTCCATAATGCTTGGTACGAACGGTTTCTTGGCAAGCTAGGCCAATGACCGAGGCCATGCGGGGTCGGCCGTGGGTATTCCATACCCGCTTGGGGGTGATGGAATTGATCTGGGGCCATCCAATCATGCTTATGGAGTTGGATGACTGCGATCAGATCATATCCGGACTGATACGATCAGTCCGGATGCTCAATCGGGCTAGTATAACACACCGAGAGGGGCTCAATCGGGCTAGTATAACACACCGAGAGTCCGCAGGTACGGGTATTTCGTACATGGTTTCATTATAGTGCTTGGAGGTTCGTGTTACTCTGTAAGAGTAACACTCGGTTGTCATGCCACACCGATAATGAGTACCGGAAATACAAGGCCGATATGAAATTCACGAGGATGGGATTGTTGCTACATGCTCCAACCTGGAGGAATTTCATGTATTCACGAGAATGGGATTGTTGCTACATGCTCCATTCTTGGTGAATTAAGTGAGGGAGTATCCAACACTTATAAATGGCTTTATCTTTTACAAGATGTTAGCGCATGATTTTTCCGGGTTTTTACAAATTTAACCTTAAACAAAAATCCACCATCAACGGTGTGTTTGTAGGTATTTTTGGGAAATAAACATTTTGGAGAATTCGGCTCGAAAAGTTGGTAAAAGCACCCCGGAGGACACTTGCTAAACGGACTCCTACTTCGGATAAGGGGCACCCTTTTTACTATTCACACCCCATCTGTTGGATAAGGGGCACCTCTTCTTCTTCGTTTGAAAATTAAGAATGGCGGGAAAGCATGTTTAATACAGGCAGAATTAGGGTTGGATATTTGGGCGTGTTTTAAGGAGATTCAATGGCCGAAACTGTTAGGGATGACTTGAATATGATTAACAAGCCTGGTATGGTCGTCGGAATCAACGAAATTTGGCTGGATAATCACGTTGAAGAAAACATAGGTTGAAGTATCTCGCAGAAGAAATTCTCGAGAGATTGGAAGAAGCGTGTGGTCAGGAAGAGTTTCACTCGTTGCATGTTACAATATTCGAGCGTGTTTGGAGGAGATTAGTGTGTCCGAGCTACAAAAGACGTGTGCGAAAAAGAATAAAGGAATTATCCCCGTAATATGTAAAGAAAATAATATGATGATTTTTGGCATTTACTCGAAGATTTGATGACCCTGTTGAGTATAAAAGAGGTGGTCGGAGGTCATAAAAGGGGTATGGAGAGTTTGGGGAGGTTTTGGAGCACAACAGAGTGAAGATCAATCGAGTGGCAGAATTGTTTTCTGCTGCTGTTACACCAAGAACACGAAGAACACACGGTCAAAGACCGTCGTTCTTCAACAGTGTTAACGACTCGCTTGTGTGGGTCGTATATTGGAGGCGAGACTTAAAGAAAAGTAATGCAATAATGATTAATATTTATCGATCTCTCGTAATGATGGTTTGTAACGCTTTTCATGCGTTGCAAATTCTGGTTTATTTGATATCTCTCCTTTTCATCATTTGTAAGCGCCTTTGAGCAATAAAATCATATTTTGAGCGTGTTTCCAACATGATGAGCTAGACCCCATTCTTTGGGACGACGGAGGAAGACGAATTTCATACATGGGTAAAATTATTTAATTCTTTTTAAGACTTTTGCATTAATTTTAATTGAAACATGATTTGAATTAATTGGTTGTCATTTAATTTGATGATGTATGCTTAGCTTAAATGTTTTGATACATCATGCTTAGGATTTACAACCAATCTTTTGAGAATCTATCTTGGCAAAAATAAGAGTCCATGTTTTTATTTGTTGAGCGATAATTGTTAAAAGAATTAATATTTGAACCTTTTGTTATGAGTTTGGCCGAATCCTGAGTCCCAGCACATCTCTTCATCCTGTGACAATATTTGTATATATTTTCTTTATCTTTAGTATTTTCTTTTATTAAAACTTAAAATCAATCCAACAAAGTCCGAGTGAACGACATCCCTTCTTACTACAACATCATTGAAAAATAACCATCATTACACCCCAGGGATAATTACACCCTCTGATAAATGATAAGGGGTACCTGAATGACAACCCCTTAACTTCAGCTGGGCCTGTCTTTAGTGCTTCTCCAAAAGAAAGATGCCCCTTAACCTTGACTGGGCTCCAGATAGTGTTCGCCCATGAAACGACAATTTTTCCATTTTGCTCAAATTGGGTGATTTCTTCTTCTTTTCCTCCATGCGACTCCAAAGTACCTATAAGACTCAAAACAAGCGTAAAATACATAATTTACAAGAAAAATAGCAAAGAAAGCATAAACTCTAGATAGTAAATACGGTGTATTCTACACCTATCAGAAAACTATGTCAGGGTTGATGTTTTTGAATAAAAGATTGAGCTTTTTGTTGACAGATTTTTACATAAACCACGCACATTCCTGCGGAGCATGTTCACATTGTTGACCGGAGTCTGTAGCGGCTTAGTACAGTCTGGTGTTCAATCTGGACACCAAACTTCTGGTGTCTGTGTTATTTCTTTTTCCGCATTATATAGTTTATCTTTATAATTGAAATGTCACAGGTTATGCGTTAATCAATCATAGTAGATATATCCGACCTATTTTGTTGGATACCACTTGATTGATTCTTTGACATTGGTCTTTGGTACAGTCTAAGTAATCTCTTTGTAATTAGGTTCACGAATTTGATTCTGTAAACGTTCTAATTAAAACAGAGAGAGATATAACTCTAGATACTATTCCTTAATTGAGTTGAACTCTCGGAGTTATGTTGAGTTTTTCCATACAGATTTCCTAAAAAAAAAGTTGGTGGTTTATTTTGGTATATATGTGATTTCCGTTTTGATCAAAAGATCAAGGTGAGATAGGAAATTATTTGCAATAGACAAAGTCTAGCAAACCTCAAAATCCGTAATTTACAACTCTAAAGAGCAACCTAGATTATTATTCACCTCATAAGTAAAACCTACTCCGATCTCGGCAAAGAATCGTTATAGGGGAATATTTTTATGGAATCACAAAGTCTGAAACGAAGAAAATTTGTGATTTCTATCTATCTTGCCTGATCAGAGTGAGACTCGACAATCAGTAGCAATATCAGGATGCACGAACTATCAAGATAAAGATAGTCGGACATGGCTTCACGAGTACCTAAGCGAAGTCTTTTTAGTCGCTAAACCTAAAAGGTTCAAAGTAGAGGGCGACTCTAGTATACAAGAAGAGAGGCATAGGCTCTCCCCAGGTTTCTGATATATATATCTCTTAAATTCCTTACGGAATGTAGATACATCAAAGCATAGTATTCTAAATACTGGAGTAGAAATATGAATTTTTACAGTGTTCGCCCTGAACTAAAAACCACCATCAATAGTTGTACACTTAAATAAGGAATTTCTAGATCCTCGAACTTAGGCCTAACTGAAATATCTTCCTTGAAAACATTCGTGTAGTAGCTTTTAGCTTCTTCATTTATCATGTCTTTGTAATGGGACATTGCGCCATTTATCACCAAAGAGTGAACGGAATTCTTCATGGCCGCTACTCCACTTCGGTAGATATCCATCAGCAACATCATCTCGACCATACAATCAAGATACATATGACGTTAATTATTTTGCTTGGAAACTAGGTACACATACAATTATACCACCAAGATGCGGATTTATTGAAGTTTTACCTCAGTCAAGACCTCAATTATTTATTTTTTTTGAAAAAGGCAAAATTCAATATAAATAAGAAAGAGCGTTAAGGTAGCATCCTCAAAAGATACAATAAGAGATGAGCAACGACCATAAAGAGAGCTTACAACAAATTAGTCTCTAAACAATCTCGCCTAATCGAATATAAAATCTTCGAACTTTGACATTCCTAAATGAAACAACATTGATAGACCAACTAAGTAGCAATGCTTTAATATATATCTATAATTAGAGAGTTCAACAGTTTTCTCACTTGTTTTTTTGCAATTAGAATGTCATTTTTTCCAACCACACAACCCACCATATAACAAACGACACACAATATATATCTCAAGAAAACAAGAGGCTTGATAGATATTTTCGTTTCCACTTCCATAAGAACTCGAGAACAGTCGTTGGATGAACCCCAACAATGCCAAACTGCTGTAAAAGGTGCTCCTAAATATGCCATACGAAAGAACAATGCAAGAAAAGGTGTTCCACTGACTCCTCGCTATTGTTTCAGAAAGGACACCTATTCCCTACCACAATACCCTTCTAGATAACATGGAAAGAGTAGGAACAACTCTAATTGCCGTCGCCCATACTAGAAATCTAATCTTAGAAGGAATATTCTTGTTCCAAATGTAGACGGAAGGAAATTTTGTAGGGATAATTCTTCCCTGATCATGCATAAGCCAATTATAACAAGAACTTACCGAGAAAGTACCTTGAGGGTTAGAGCGCCATGATGTGATTTTGAAAGTTGTAGTAAATAATAGGTTCGTTGAGACTTGTGAAAGCAATAGATTTTAGACTTATAAAACTTAAAAACAAACAAAACTTAACTCAAAATTTAATTTCAAGATATTAGAAATAACCAAGACACTGATTCCACTATTACACATGAATGAATGATGGTAAATAATCCAAAACTCTAATTATCTTTTAAGTCCCTTATTTTCTTAATTCACAAATAATCATACAAATTCTCAAATATTAATTGTATTCCCTAAGCATAGATTATCAATTGAATTAACAAAGTATAACCTATCAAATTGAATCACAACTAATTAAGAAAATTACGTAAACAATTTAGAACTCTGCAAAAGCAGTGATTGAGTGAATTATAAATTATAAATTAGAGAAAATAAAATAATTACCAATTATTCATGCGTAAATAGCTTCCTCATTGCCTTGGTTGTGGGAGAATTAGCCTCTCATCATGTTGGAAACACGCTCAAAAATCATTATTATTGCTCAAACGGTGTTTACAAAGATGAAATGGAGAAAATGATGAAAATCGGGTGTTTGCAATGTTTATAATTGTTGCAAACACTGTTACAGAGAACGATAAAGATGAACTGCTGTTGTTACTGTAGCTCTGCGACCCTCGTCTAATTGTCGTTGTCTCTGTAGCATGAACGACTGCCTATGGTGGTCTTTTGTTCTTCGTGTTCTTCAGCAGCAACAGAAATAGTGGTTTTCTGGAACTTGATTTTTCAGCTCTGTGATGTTCTGTCTCTCTCCAAAACACTCCGTCCTCTTCTCATAACCCTCAGCACCCTTTATATACTCTACAAAATCAAAAATACTCGCCAATAACTCCAAATAATCTTTATTAATTCTCCTCTGCCATTCTCAGAAATAATTTCCATTCTCAAATCCATCACGCGTCTGTTGTAGATTATCAAGTGTTTTTTGGTGTTGACATACTCTAACCACGGCGAACAAACATCCCAGCAGTAGTCAAACTCCCTAAATACACATGCAGTCCTTCCAAATAAAGAAAATCATACCAGAAATAAAATATCCTCCCTGCTGTATGAGATATGATAAGATCTTCTCTCTTTCACGTTACCAAACACGTTACCATCCTTATTTTGATTCAACAGGTCATTACCAAACTAAATCTGTGAGAAAATATCGAGAATCTCTCCAAAATCAATACAGCAGATACGCAGGGCTTGAATCCGAGTTTTCCCTCCAAATCCAATTTTTAAATCGTGAAGAAAAGGGTTGCCCCTATCCAGAACTGGGGTGCGAATAGTAGGTTCCCAACTGAGGTGTCCCTTATCCAAATAGAGAGTGCCTTTAATACTTTTCTCCGGGGGTCCAAATAGCACTTTTCGAGCAACTTTTTCCATACAAGTGTGATTCTCCAATAACACCTACAAACACACAAAAACACCATAATAAGTACAAAATCGAGTACCAACAATAGAGACACTGAGGACAATTCAGACACAAAAATGTGTCTATCAAATACCCCCAAACTTATTATTTGCTAGTCCTCGAGCAAATTTAATCTAGAAAATAAAATGACTACACTTAGCACGTGCAACAAGCCGTTAAACCGCTAGGTGGCCCTAGCGGCCGAGTGTTGTCTCGGGAGGGTTTACAAGAGGTGTACCCACAAAACCTTTACTCCAGACCCTAGATTTCTACGCAGAACCTTGGAAGGCACTAAAGAATCTCATTGGTTGGTATACTCTCATTGACTACATGAGGAAGTACCCTGATGCGAAATTCCAATTGTTGTACACGAGTTTGCATTCAAGCTTACTAAAATTCATATATAAGTGACAGAGCTCTACTCAGATAGTTTCTGGACATCATAACCGGAGTCAACCAATCACATGGAAAGATTAAGAAGATGGATGTAGAGACAAAAACGTAGATGGTTTGACTAAGGTGAACGGTGTTTCCCATATCTGTCTGAAGGCCACTACTAGGATGAACCTATCCTAATGGACTGAGATACCGGTCTGACTAATATCAACACAGCTGGCAAATACAAGGGAACCAGCGGGTGAGAATCCTAACTCTAGGTCAGCACAACTGGCATATACAAGGGCACCAGTGGTCGACTTTATTGAATTTATTCTGATTAGTCTGATGGTCTGGTCTCAATTTTTTTTTTTTTTTTTTTTTGTATCCCAATCACTCTATTTCACCCTAGCAATGGTAACAACTTGAATCGTGTGCCCCACCAAGTCACTTAAAAGAAAAGAAAAATAAAAACAGAAGGTGAAAAGGATTCAACGAGATATGGCGAAACTACCATGTCTTTTTTTTAATTCTAACACATGAGCTCTGTGCTTTTATGAATACACTGTTTAGATGTTTCCATCTAATCAGATTGGTTCCTCAACTCCTACAACCAAGATGTTCCCATCCACTTAGATTGGTTAGTGCCAAACTTAATAACCATAAATTTCTAGGCTCTGGAGTTTATTTATTGCAACTAAAAGCTAACAAAAAGTTTCTTCCCCACCCCCAAACTTAAATCTAACATTGTCCTCAATGTTTCTAATGAAAGAGCAATACCAAAAAGTAGAGTAACAGGAGGAATCAATAAAGAGAGAAGTCGGAAAGATAATACCTGGGTGGAGAGAGAAATCAAGAACTAATATACAACATACAAATCACCTTGTGGTCAATCAAGGGTAAGCGGGGTCCTCCAGAGGGACATCCTCAACATCACCTGTAGGAAAGGGCTCTAAAAAGGATTTCAATCTCTGACCGTTAACCTTCAAAGAACTACTACCATCCGGTGTCTCGATCTCAACAGTTCCATGAGGAAAGACAGTGCGAACAATAAAAGGACCCGTCCACCGAGAACGTAACTTCCCAGGGAAAAGATGCAAGCGGGTATCATACGGAAAGAACTTTTGACCCGGGAGAAAATGACTTCCTTAAAATATTTCTATCATGCACAAGTTTCATTTTGTTCTTATACTCCTTAGCACTATCGTAAGCATCTATACGAATCTCTTCCAACTCATCGAGCTGGAGTTTCCTATGGGCTTCATGCCTTGTCAAGTGAAAAATTTAGCTGCTTAACAGCCCAATAAGCTCTATGTTCTAACTCAACAGGTAAATGACATGCCTTGTGATGAGTGCCAAATAGTGCATATTTATACACCTTTTTATTGGCATTTTACTCATCTTTTGCGCTTAGAAATCAGATATTATCCCAGATTCTGTGTTTTCTTTGTTTTCAAGAATAAATATTTGTATTAATTAATTTTGTGTTTTTAGGTAATAAATAAAGCTCGGGGAATCGAGGAGCCAAAAGAGCGAAGAATTGGAGTCGAGCATCTATGGAGTGAAAGCCGAAGCCCGCACGCGCAATGCAGGCTTGCAACCCAACAAGTAGCAACTCATCTACAAGACATGGGCCCAAGCTATCCATCTCCGACCCGTGACCCGGATCCGAGTCCATCATTCCTGAGCCGTTAAGATCTTCACTCGCCACATCCTACGCTCGCTCGGCCTTGCACATCAACGATTGATGCTCCCGCTCAACACCAGTTTACTCTGAGCCTTCCCTCAGCCGTTCAGATCATAGCTGCTGCATCCTACGCTCGCTGATGCCTTCCCATCGACACTTCGATGTACCCGCTCAACACCCTATCAACCTAACCCTATACCTATCGAGCAAAACCAATTCATTTCCTCTCTCCATCTTCTCTTTCTTCTCCACCTCACCTGCAGAACCCATCCCTTCTCCTCCACCTCCCATACCGGTCAGAGTTCATCATCACCACCATCTCCTTCTTCTCGTCGGCCCGCGTCGAGCCATCACCACCTTCTCTGCCACCCTCACATCACTCATCTCCATCCGTAGCTTCTCACTTACCCTAGAAGCTAGGGTTGAGATGATTGAATTAGGGTTTCCACCAAACCCTTTGCATGGTCGATTCGGAGGTCGAGACGATTGAGTAGAGCCATCACGCGATTCAGAGAAGTGGGTGAGAGTTTATTTCATTTTTAATTTCTGTTTTATCAAGAACTAGGGTTTGGGGTTTGTGTATGTATAAATAGGAGTGAACTGAGTTTGTTAGGGTTTACGCCTGGATTAGCCAGTGCAGTCATTTAGCTTTAATTTTGTGTATTTTGTTTTATCATGTTCTAGTTTAATTCTTTAGGGTTGGATGAAACCCATAACCTTTTGCTAAGAATTGCTCATGTTTTGATATCTGTTCTTGTTGTGCCTTATGGTTTAGGGTATATATAATCAATACACATTTGCATTTTACTTTCACAGAGTATACCATGTATGCTTTGTAGTCAGGTCACTTCTATGTAAAATGTGTGCAATTCATGCTTCATTGAATACTATTAATCCTCAGACTAGTTGTGCCCTGAGAAGACAAGTAGTGCTTGGGAGAGATACTTTAATTGTTATTAGAATACCCATTTTAAGTTAGGTTGAATCATCTAAGTAGTGAACATGATCGTGATTAGTTGTACTACAAGACAACTAATACTAGGGATTAGTTAATTGCTTTGTTTGATAATAACCCTTTCATTGAGACCACTGGAAATGGCGGACTTGCCATTACAAGGGACGAGAACAGATTTCAAAATTTGCCTTTGTCTTAGGCGAGGTCGGGGGTGGATTCGACACCCTAGAGCTCTCTTTTTGTTACAATTTACTCTTCTTGTTTTCCTTAGCTTAGGTTCATTTCACTACCTCAGCCGTATCGGCAAAACCCCTGTTGTCACTTGTTACTTACTTGAATTCGATTGAAGAAGCCTTAGATCACACACAAAGCACACCCTAGTCCTTGTGGGATCGACCCGTACTTGCCGCGTCTCCAATAGACGCCGTGCACTTGCGGTTATCACCGTAGGCCATAAATTATACACTTCTCGAGGCCTACCACCTTGCCATACACAAGCCGATAAGGCGACATTCCAATGGGGGTCTTAAACGCAGTACGGTAATCCTATAAGGCATCAATAAGCCTAGACCGACCAGTCTTTCCGATTAGGATTAACTGTTTTCTCTAATATACGTTTTATCTCCCTATTGAAACCTCTACTTGACCACTAGTACGTGGATGATACGGGGTAGCTACCTTATGTGTAATACCATATTTCTTCATCAGAAGCCTAAAAGGTCCATTACAAAAGTGCGACCCTCTATCACTAATTATAGCTCGCGGTGTACCAAAATGTGTAAGTATATTATTTTTCAAGAACTCAATCACAACCTTATGGTCATTGGTCTTACACGCAACCGCCTCAATCCACTTAGAGACATAGTCTACATCGACAAGGATGTATAAGTTACCAAAAGAATTAGGAAACGGACCCATAAAGTCAATACCCCACACATCAAAGACCTCAACAACTAAAATAGGGTTCAAGGGCATCATGTTCCTACGGAAATGGTTCCTAATTTCGGCAACGTTCACAAGTAACACGAAGAATCGTGGGAGTCTTTAAACAACGAAGGCCGGTAGAATCCACACTGCAATATCTTAGCAGCGGTCTTCTTAGCACTAAAGTGACCCCCACAAGCATGATCATGACAAAAGGAAATAATATTGACTGGTCACTCTCGGGTATACATCTCCTAATAATGCAGTCTGGATAATACTTAAATAAATAAGGATCATACCAAAAGAAATGCTTAACCTCGGCTAAAAACCTAGAGAACGATCTTGTTTACCCCAATGTTGGGGCATTCGACCGATAACAAGATAGTTCACTATATTCGCATACCAAGGTAATTGGGTAACAAAGAACAGTTGTTCATCGGAAAACTATCCCTAACGGGAGGAGAACCATCGGGGGTATCCACAACAAGCCTAGACAAGTGGTCCGCTACTATATTTTTCGCACCTTTTTTGTCTCTAATGTCTAAGGAAAATTCCTGTAACAAGAGGATCCATCTAATCAATATAGGTTTAGTATCCTTCTTGGAAAGAAGATACTTCAAAAGGAGCATGATCGGTGAAGATTATGACCTTAGAACCTAAGAGATAGGGTCTAAACTTGTCTAAGCCAAACACAATGGCTAACAGTTCCTTCTCTCGTAGTGGTATAGTTCAACTGGGCATCATTCGAGTTTTGCTAGCATAGTAAATCACATGAAGTAATTTGTTTTCTCACTGACCTAGCACAACACCAATAGCATAATCGAAGCATCGCACATGATCTCAAAGGGTAGGTTCGGTTGGGTGCCTGGACTATGGGGCGGTAGTAAGTAAAGTCTTAAGTTTCTCAAAAGCCTCTAAACAAGCATCATCAAATACAAACTTAACATCTTTTGCAAGCAAATTGCAAAGAGGTCTAGAAATCAAGCTAAAATCCTTAATGAATCGACGATAAAAACTGCATGCCCTAAGAATGACCTAATATCTCTTACGGTTTTTGGGACTGTAAAGTCTTGATAAGGTCAACTTTGGCTTTATCTACTTCTATACCCTTAGAAGATACGATATGCCCTAAAATAATTCTGATCAAACCATGAAATGACATTTATCCCAATTAAGCACTAGATTCTTTTCCTTACACCTAGTCAACACTAATGACAAATGATGCAAGCACTCATCGAAAGATGAACCAAACATGAAAAATCATCCATAAAGACCTCTAAGAACCGTTCTACCATATATGAAAATATGCTCATCATGCAATCTTTGAAAAGTCGCAGGGCGTTACATAGCCCGAAAGGCATGTGTCTATACACAAAGGTACCAAAGGGACAGGTAAAAGTGGTTTCTCCTGGTCTTCTGGGGCAATAACGATTTGATTATAGCCAGAGTAGCCATCTAAAAAGAAGTAATGACTATTTCCAGTTAATCTCTCTAGCATCTGGTCGATGAAGGGAAGGGGAAAGTGGTCCTTCCTAGTGACCTTGTTCAATTTCCTATAGTCACTACAAACACGCCAACCCGTGGTCACTCGGGTTGGGATTAACTCATTATTATCATTACGGGAATACTGATAATGCAGATTTCTTGGGAACAACCCGAACGGGGCTGACCCACTTGCATGTGCGAAATGGGGTAGATAATGCATCAAACAACTTAAGAACCTCGATTCGAACTACTTCTTTCATATTTGGGTTCGATCTACGTTGCATCTCCCTAGAAGGTTTGGTGTCACTCTCTCAATAGATCTGATGCATACAAACAGTGTGACTTATACCCTTAATGTCTGCTATGGTCCACCCTAAAGCTTCCTTGTTGTTTTGAAGGACGGTTACTATCCTACTTTCCTGGTCACTATCCAAGTCGGATGCTATAATTACAGGTAAAGTTTCAGATGGGCCTAAAAACACATACTTCAAGGTATCTGGTAGTTGTTTAAGGTCCAACTTAGGAGGCTCTTCTAACGAAGAAACTAGGGTAGACTTAGAAACTGGTAGTGGTTCGAACTTAGATTTCCATCCATTACTAGTGTCTAACAAAGGGGTTGAATCTAACAAAGCATTCACCTCATTAATCACATTATCATCATCAAAATCAATCCCAAAGTGAGCTAAGCATTTCTCTAATGGATCTTCTAACAAAGTGTTTGGTAATGACTCCTCGACTAATGTTCCTATCATGTTCACCTCTTCTATGTTCGAGTCATCTAGTTCAGAGGGTAGCTTACTAATATTAAAAATGTTCAGCTCAATAGTCATATTACCGAAAGACAAGTTCATAATACCATTTCGACAGTTAATGATCGCATTGGATGTAGCTAAAAACGGGCGACCTAAAATTACCGGTATCTGGTTCTCTGGGTCAGGGACAGGTTGGGTATCTAGGATAACAAAATCCATAGAATAAATAAACTTGTCGAGCCTCTATAAGAACATCCTCGATTACACCACGAGGAATTTTAACGGACCTATCAGCTAACTGGAGTGTCATCCGGGTGGGTTTCATCTCACCAAGTCCTAGCTTAAGGTACACATGGTATGGGAGTAAGTTCACACTGGCTCCTAAGTCAAGCAAAGCTTTCTCAACACGGTATTTACCTATTGTGCAAGAAATGGTAGGGGACCATGGGTCTTTATACTTAGGAGTAGTGGTATTCTGAATAATGGAACTCACGTGACTAGCTAGAAAGGCTTTCTTCTGGACACTAAGCTTTCGCTTTCGCGTACACATATCCTTAAGGAACTTGGCATAAGCGGGAATCTGCTTAATTGCATCTAATAATGGAAGGTTGATAGTTACCTGCTTAAAAACCTCCAATATATCATTAAAGTTGGACTCCCTCTTAGTTGGAACTAGCAGCTGGGGGAACGGGGCTCTCGGAACAAAGCCTGGCTCAATATGACCCTCATTGGTCTCTTTAGAGACTCTATCAGTCTCCTTGGTTTCTGGTTCGGAAGGGTGAACTACAACATGTTCACTATCAGGCGTGGCAACCTTGTTGTCTATCACTCTACCACTCCTAATGGTTTTAATAGCATTCACATGATGGGATGGTCTTTCACCTACTTGATGAACTCCTCTAGAATTGGGCTGAGTTTGACTAGGAAACGTACATTTTCCCTCAAAGACTCATTTATCGACTAACTTTGGGTTTTCAATTCGGAAATAGCACGAGAGTTAGCATAACCTATACTCTTACTTTCTTCTATCCCTTGCACAACCATTTGGTTGATCTTTTGAGCTTTTAATAAACGGCGAGAGTCTCTTCTAAACTTGTGATCTTTTTATCCAGAAGGGTTAAACCAGGGTTGACTGAAGAGTTCTTAGCATAACCAAAATCTGGGGGAGGATGAGAATTACTAGACTGACCTTGATTCTGGCCCTTAGACCAAGAAAAATTAGGATGGTTTCTCCAACCAGGATTGTAGGTCTCTGAGTATGGGTCAAACTTCTGACGGTTCTCAAACCTAGCATTGTTATAGACAGCATGAGCTTGCTCTTCACTAACCTGACCTTCCCAAAATGAGTTATCGGGTTCTATTCCACAACTAGAGACTTGAGAGGTTCTATTAGGTTCAACAAGGGACCTATTTTTAGATTGACCCATTTCCAAAGATTTTAACCTTCTAGACAAAGAAGCAAACTTAACATCTGACGCAAAACTCGTATCTACCATATTGGTGCTACTTCTATTAACCAAGAGTCTTTTAGGGGGTTCAACACAAGACTCCCATTGCTGGGATTTCTCAGCAACAACTCCTAAGAAGGTAAAGACATCCTCAGCACTTTTACTAGTGAACTCACCAGCGCACATAGACTCGACCATGGCTTTGGTCGAATAGTCTAAACCATCATAAATAATCTCTACAAGTTTCATCTTATCAAATCCATGGTGAGGACACTGGGATAGGAGATCATTGAATCTCTCTAAAAACCTATAAAGAGACTCTCCCTCTTGTTGCACACTGGAACTAATTTTCTGTCTAACAGCTGCAGTTTTATGCTTAAGGTAGAATTTCATATACAAAGCAGCAATAAGTTCCTACCATGTTTCAATGGATTCAGATGGTAGGTTGTTTAGCCAGGTCTTGGCTTTATCTTTCAAGGAAAAGGGGAACATCTTAAGTTTCAAAACTTCATCAATAAGGTCTTTTATTCTAAACTGTCCCACAAATTTCCTCAAAGTCCCTAATATGAAAATAAGGGTTCTCATCATCTTTTCCTAAGAATATAGGGATCATCCGAAGAATACTAGGTTTTATCTCGAAATTAGCCGTATTGGTGGCAATTTAATGCACGAAGCTCGGTTGGTCCTAGTTGGGAACATGTAATCTTTCAAAGTTTCCATCGCTGGCACAACTGAAGTACTAGGGGTACTTTCCTCACGAAGAGACAGATTCTCAAAACTGAAGTTTCCAAAAACAGGGGCTCTCTCAAAGAAGAGTCTTGATCTCCTTCTTCCACAAGAATATCTACTAGGTTTTTCACTAATCAATCGACCTAGATTGTCTCTTTTCCAAGCTCGTTCTCTAATGACCTCGGGCATACACTAGGAAAAAAAAATCCTAAAGGACGGGAGGTTCTAAGAAAACACACAGCAAGCTGACTCCACCAAAGCAAACCTAAAATTTTCTAGCAAACAAAAAGCATGATGTCTCCACTTAGATTGTTTCTAGACCATCTTCTATTCTTTCGAAAAGGAATTCGTTACAATCTGAGCAAACCTCTCTGGAATCAATCCAAGTTAAAGTAAGTTAAATAAAGACAAGGGAAGCTGCATGGAGCTTTGATACCCAAGGCCTCACCCAGGCATTACAAGGCGGCGTGATCACGCATTCAACTCACATAAACCATCATGAACTTCGAAGTATATATGCTTAAAAGAGTAACCAATATTTTTCGAACGACTTTCCTATTAAGCTCGTTACCCTATAAGTCTCGTTCTATTCCAAATTTTAAAGCTTAGGTTCGTGTTAAGTAGCGTTTTCCTAAGGCGGGCAAGAAGAGAACGATGATGAAATCCAAACCCTTATCTTGTATGGCCAGGCCTTGCCCTTTACTAGGAAATTAAAGAACTCGTTTTCAATTCCTCAGCATATATGCAAACGAAGGAATACAATAACTCGCTGACAGGGGATTCGCGAGTGTTTCGACAAACTTACCTCCCGTTCCAGACGGGGGATGAACCGTTGTAGTCGACTCGGGCCACCGACTCCGATGTCAGTGTACGAACCCGAGGGGCCGAGGCGATATCGTAATCACCGTCCTTCTCTGCAAACAGTTTATATTTAAAACTACCCTTCCGTAGGGTTTAAAAATAAAAGAATGTCCAAATGTCCAAGTCCAAAAAGGAAAGTGCAAAAATAAAAATTACAAAAATAGAGAATATCCTAATACAATTTCTGAAAACTAAAAAAAAAAACCTAAAAGATTAAAAACAAAATCTAATAAAAATATCTCTTTTTTTTTTAATTTTTTTCGCTCTTTTCGCTTTGTCTTTAACTCCAAATCTTTAAGTATTCACCAAAAGCTTAGGCAAATTTTTCTTTCGCTCCAAATTCCAAAATCTGCAGTAAAAAGACAAAAACCCAAAAACGTAAAATAGAACAAATAAATAAAAACCTAAAAAAAAAAAAAAATCTAAAAACTCTAGCCTAAAGACAAGTCCGCGTCGGCGGCGCCAAAAAATTGATGTGATTTTGAAAGTTGTAATAAATAATAGGTTCGTTGAGACTTGTGAAAGCAATAGATTTTAGACTTATAAAACTTAAAAACAAACAAAACTTAACTCAAAATTTAATTTCAAGATATTAGAAATAACCAAGACACTGATTCCACTATTACACATGAATGAATGATGGTAAATAATTCAAAACTCTGATTATCTTTTAAGTCCCTTATTTTCTTAATTCAAAAATAATCATACAAATTCTCAAATATTAATTGTATTCCCTAAGCATAGATTATAAATTGACTTAACAAAGTATAACCTATCAAATTGAATCACAACTAATTAAAAAAATTACGTAAACAATTTAAAACTCTGCAAAAGCAGTGATTGAGTGAATTACAAATTATAAATTAGAGAAAATAAAATAATTACCAATTATTCATGCGTAAATAGCTTCCTCATTGCCTTGGTTGTGGGAGAATTAGCCTCTCATCATGTTGGAAACACGCTCAAAAATCATTATTATTGCTCAAACGGTGTTTACAAAGATGAAATGGAGAAAATGATGAAAATCGGGTGTTTGCAACGTTTATAATTGTTGGAAACACTGTTACAGAGAACGATAAAGATGAACTGATGTTGTTACAGTAGCTCTGCGACCCTCGTCTAATTGTCGTTGTCTCTGTAGCATGAACGACTGCCTCTGGTGGTCTTTTGTTCTTCGTGTTCTTCAGCAGCAGCAGAAATGGTGGTTTTCTGCAACTTGATTTTTCAGCTCTGTGATGTTCTGTCTCTCTCCCAAACACTCTGTCCTTTTCTCATAACCCTCAACACCCTTTATATACTCTACAGAATCAAAAATACTCGCCAATAACTCCAAATAATCTTCATTAATTCTCCTCAGCCATTCTAAGAAATAATTTCCATTCTCCACTCCATCACGCATCTGTTGTAGATTATCAAGTGTTTTCTGGTGTTGACATACTCTAACCACGGCGAACAAACATTCCAGCAGTAGTCAAACTCCCTAAATACACATGCAGTCCTTCCAAATAAAGAAAATCATACCGGAATTAAATATCCTCCCTGCTGTACGAGATATGATAAGATCTTCTATCTTTCACGTTACCAAACACGTTACCATCCCTGTTTTGATTCAACAGGTCATTACCAAACTAAATCTGTGAGAAAATCTCGAGAATCTCTCCAAAATCAACACAGCAGATACGCAGGGCTTGAATCCGAGTTTTCCCGCCAAATCCAATTTTTAACTCGTGAAGAAAACGGTTGCCCCCTATCCAGAACTGGGGTGCGAATAGTAGGTGCCCAACTGAGGTGCCCCTTATCCAAAGAGAGAGTGCCTTTAGTACTTTTCTCCCGGGGTCCAAATAGCACTTTTCGAGCAACTTTTTCCACACAAGTGTGATTCTCCAATAACACCTACAAACACACAAAAACACCATAATAAGTACAAAATCGAGTACCAACAATAGAGACACTGAGGACAATTCGGACACAAAAATGTGTCTATCACGCCACTCCCGTTTATTATCGACAGCAAGCATATTTTGATTGTCTAGGATTCTAGTGAACTCCATAACCTCTTGAATTTCTAAATCTTTAAGCCTCCTACCTTTAGTGTGTCAAGACCTTAATTATACTTCATTTGTGCCTGGGTATCATCTATTGGTATGATTACTGATTGGGGGTATGTTCCCATTTTTCCCTTGGATGGAGCTTTATCGGGTAACTGCAACACACTGAAAAATGGAGAGTACTGAAGCCAACAAATTTACCACGGTCGTCACAAGGCAATAGTTTTCCTTGCACTTCAAGATGGCGATGAATTTCTCAGTCATGAACTCTGGGATGACGAGTACCTCCTTGGAGTATACCGAGTGCAAACACTACAAGTGGAGTGTCATGATCAGTTGATACCTATTGTAGAGCTTGGAGAATTCTGAGATATTCTCATCTCGATCAATTTTTGAGTCACCGGAAATTTCATCCAATTATATTTATAGACGTGATTCCCAATTATCAACAGTTTTACATCATTAACAGGATCAACTTTCCGTAGAATTAACATAAGGTGATTTCATGAAGATTTTCAAAAAATGATTTGTCGATTTTTATTGAATCGCGACAACCGCGGAATAACAGGATCTTGAGATATTATGATGAATAATAAGTAAACCAAGCATAAGCAACAATAATAATAAGAGAAAGATAAATCAACTCACAAGACACAAAATTTATAGTGGTTCGACCAATACATACAACATGTATATATTGTCTACGTCCACTTTGAGCCGCACCAACTCAATCCACTATGAAGAAAACGATTACAACGTCGTGTGAATCTGACAAACCCTTGGTTACACCGCAACAATTACCCGAGACGATAACCTTGTCTCTTGTTCCTCACCAATATGCTTTCACAACGAAACCCTAGATTTTTACCCTAAAAGCTATACAAGAAAGAACTCTCTTTTCTCTCTAAACAATTTTCTTCACACACACAATTCTACAAGGCCTAATTACCTATTTATATAGGTTACAAACTTGGCCACCAAGAATTCTAGCCGGTTTAGGAAACCACTATAAAATTCTTAAAATAATCACGGTGTTGGTAGGAGCTTAAAAGTGATTTTTCCTACGTCTTACTGCAAGTGCACAGGCCTATTGGAGGCGTGGCAAGCACAGGTCGATCCCACAGGGAATTGGGTGTGCAAGGATTGATCTTAAGCTTTCTTAACTGATCTCTATGAAGTGTAACACAATAATGGATTGTTGTCGATTCGACTGAGTTGGAATGTGACTATAAACTAAGGTAATGACAAGCAAAGATGGTGAAACTGATGAGTTGAGGGCACTAGGGTGATTGAATTCACCTCCTAAACCTATACTAAGGTAATACACACAAGTTCTAGTCTTACACTACCCTTGGAGGTATTATGTGGAAATTTTGCTAATTGCTTTCACTAATTGACTCCTAGTATAGAGTGTCTTTTTACAGTACACTCTATCACAAGCTAATTTGTTCAACAATTAGTTAATAGTCCTAATGCAATACAAAACAATAAGAACTGAAACTTGATAATGAATTAACTTTGTATAGGCATTAGTGGTTTCATCTGCACCCTAGCAGAGTGTTTAGAACATGATGAACATAATAAAAATGACTTCAATTTAAAGTTACAACTAAATATGAACCCTAAAATTTGACTCAAAACTGACTGCCTCTCATCCCTCAAAACTTCAATTTATAACTCACAAAAAACACCAACTAACCACAATCGATGACCCAAACCTGCTCTGATGCGCCTTGTCTTGCCTCTGACCTCTGAATCGAACATGCATGGGGGTTTGGTGAAAACCCTAACCCTAATTATCTCTAACCTAGCTTCTAGGTTGAAGAGAAGCTATGAAAGAGATAAATAAGAGAGAGAGGGTTGCGGAGTAGAAGCTGGTAGTGATTGCGACAGAAGAAGGGGATGGAGGTGATGATGGAGCTCTGCCATGGGCGTGGGAAAGGTATGGGTGAAGGAAGAAGGGGGTATGGGTTTTCTCTGAGAACTCGTGGGAGAAGAAAGAGAAAGGTGAGGGAGAAATGAGATTAGGTTGATGGGTTTTGTCGATGGTGTAGGTATAGGTAACTTCGTTGTGAGGCAGGGACAGCGACGGATGATAGGAAGGATGCGGCGAGTGTTGGATTTATTTGGAGAAGATCCGAACAGTGAAGGCGACTCGGGCGATTTGAGTCTTTGAGCGGAGGCATCAAGCAATGATTTAAGTGATGGAGCGGCCGTAGGATGTAGCTAGAAGCGATCTCAACGGCTCGGGATGAGCGGGTTCGGATCCGGGTCATGGGTAGCTCTAGCCCATGTCTTCCTTGTTGGGTTGCGGACCGATTCGCGCGGGCTTTGGCTCTCTGCTCCATAGATGCTTGTCTCCAATTATCTGCTCCTTTGGCTCCTCAGATTTTCCGAGCTTTATTTATTACCTAAAAACACAAAATTAATTAATACAAATATTTATTCTTGAAAACAAAGAAAATACGAGAATGCGGGATAATATCTGATTTATGAGCACAAAAGATGAGTAAAATGCCAATAAAAAGGTGTATAAATATGCAATATTTGGTACTCATCAGGTGTTGATGGTGGATTTTAGTTCAAGGCTAAAATTGTAAAAGCCAAAATTATGCGCTAACATCTTGCAAAAGATAAAGCCATTAATAAGTGATGAATACTTCTTCACTTTACTAATTCACCTAGAAAGGAGCATGTGGCAACAATCCCAGTATTCTGTAAATTAAATACACGAAATTCATCCAGGTTGGAGCATGTAGCAACAATCCCATATACCACGTGAATTTACATCATTATTAATTAATGCATGACCACCTTGTATTTCTGTACTCATTACCGGTGCGGCATGACGACCGAGTGTTGTTCTCGTGCAGAGCAACACGAACCTCCAAGCATTAATAATGAAGCATGTAACAGAAATACCCATACAGGCTACAACTCTCGGTGTGTTATACTAGCCTGATTGAGCACACATCTCTCGGTGTGTTATACTAGCCCGATTGAGCATATTTGAATCTGGACTGTCCATATCAGTCTTAGAAACGATCACGACCATCCAACTTCACCAGCATGATTGGATGGCTTAGGTTGAATCCATGACCCCAAGCAGGTATTGGAATATTCACTACCGACCCAACGCGGCCCCCGCATGGTCGGCCTCCCCAAAAGGGTGGCAAAGCTTGCCAAACCGTCCAAGCCAAAGCAGTATGGACGAAAAACCCTAAATTAGGGTTTGCGGCACATTACATGTGTCGCAAAACAGTCTCAACCATCCATCTTCGCAGGCATAGATGGAGGGTGTAGATGTAGATTCAAAGGGCCCCGAGAGCATGTCAACACAAACATCGTGGGCCCACCTACATACATGACCGGCCAGGTCGGGACCAACTATAGTTGGTCGTTCGATTCGTGTACCCAAACAAGGCATGGCCTTGGCCGGTGAAACCCTAATTTGGGTTTGAACATCACGAGCGTCCATTTTCTCTGCACGAATGAAGGGTCCGAGATTAGACTAAGCGAGGTCGGTGCGTATCAACATGACCATCGTGGGCCCATCTATCACCACACCCGATCGGCCAAGGCATATCATGCCTGGTTTCCTCGATTCGCACGCCCAAACTAGGCGTGGTCACACCTCCCAATTGTAAACTAATCTCGACCACTCAACTTTGCCGGACAAATTGAGTGGCTTAGATCACGTTTCTATGGGATATTAAGGTATGGACGTGTACACCAGCTCGCCGTCTGTATACCAAACTAATCGGCCAAGACCGACCAAGCTTGGTCGTCTTAAAACGCGCGCCCGAAGTTGGCATGACGCGCGGCTTTTGCGGCACCAGATTTGCCGCAAATTGATCTCGACCACTCAACTTCGCCGGACAAATTGAGTGGCCCAGATCACACTTTCACGAGACAATGAGGTATGGGCGCATACACCGTCATGCCGTCTACACACATGCACGATCGGCCCTTCCAAAATCGTATCCCAAGCTTGGATTCGACCAAGCTAAAGAGTGATGCTTGCGCACCTCTTCAAAAAACCCTAATTCCACTAACGGTCGCAGATGAGTGTCTCAAAGATCATCTCGTCCGTCCAACTTCACCGGCTTGGCTATACGGCTACGGTCGGGAGTTAATTGGTCGGTGAGGCGTCATGGTGATCACCACCCGTCACTTTACCACACCATGTGGTCGGACAAGGGAGGACTTGCTTGCACAACCTCCAAACCATCACATGAAGTAAATTTGGACATGAGGCTATTTTGAGACGCTCAAACAAACGATGCTTCATACATGCTTTGAATATACTCAATGCAAGACTGCATAGAATACACACGATACTTCACAAGTACCGACTTCCTAAATAACTTAGTTATTTAATCTAGCATTACATGCTACTTTCTGTGGGTCCCACGATCCACACACTCGAGACATCAATCATGTCACAAACTGGGGGATACATCTTTGGGGTATTGGTCTCGGCGGTTTACGTGCGTGCGGCGCACAACGCGCTATCACAAGAACGTGTCGGGAAGTCATGGACGGTTAGTGATGATGGGAGAAGTGGGCAAGGCGGTCGTGTGATACCAACACACAACTCCACTACTCCATCACTCCACTTTCTCCACTTCTCACGAGATACGAGGATTAGGATTAAAAACTTGTATAAATAGGTTCTCCTCCCTATTTTCCAAACAGAACAAGACAAGACAACGAGAGAAAAGTGTTGATACAATCGTATTCAAACACCTAACCGATAGCTTACATCCTACAAGCCAGCTCGACTTTATGATACAAGTCATACATAGCCAACACCTTCACAATCTCAACACCTTCTTCGCTTCCCTCCCTAAGATCAACCCCATCTCCTTCACTTGGTGACCGAAACAAGTCTGGAACGGCCATTTCTTGGTTTAGGCCGGATTTGCACAGATTGATTTCTCGAATCTACAAGCACTCCCGTGCAGTGCATTTCTTTAGAGTTTAGATTCATTTCTCATCCACACACCCCAAATTACCAAAACCGGCAGAAATAGTTTTCACCCATAAACAATTGGCGACCACAGTTGGAGGTTAATCTCTCGGTTGTAAAGTCAATTTCTTCAATACCATTCAATCAGTTTCGAGATGGTTGGTCTTAGGACTGCCTCGACAGTCTCAAATCCTCCTGATGGTTCCTCCAACGGAAATACCCCTCCTCCTAACGGCGTATCGGCGGCATGATCGGAGATTTCCAACATTAAGCGAACTAGCACGAGTACAGGAGATTCACACGAAGAACATGGAGCTAATCAAAGAAGCGGTAAACGACATACTTGATCCCCTCATCAAGATGACATCAGAGATGAGCGTTCCGGAGACCTCTACACTGGGGACTAGTTCCCCTCAGATCAACAGCTTTACACAGTGGATCAGGAAGCGGCATCTCTAGTGGAAAGCTTGTGTGAACTCTTGCACCTCTCGAAGAATCAACGGGCAGATACGTTTGCTGCAATTAATAAAATAGCTCTGGACGTACACCTGACTCCTTCACGTCCAGAAGTCTTAACTGCATCGGAAATATCTGTAAATAATGTTACATTTACAGAAGACGACATAATGGCAGAGGAAGGTCACAACCGGGCCCTACATGTTACCGCACGCATCAAGGGTTCAGATTTCAGGAGGGCCCTCATCGACACAGGAGCATCTTGAATGTGATTACTCTCAAGACTCTCGGACAGGACAAGGTTAGCCCATGCAAGATTGTACGACAGCCCACCACAATGACGGACTTGAAGGAAACTAGACCAAGACATACTGGTATGTCAATCAATTTATCGGTAGGACCCGTTCAGTCAAAAGTGAAATTTGAAGTCATAGAAAAGGAGCCGGACTACCATATGATACTAGGGAGACCGTGGCTTCATGACAATAAGGTCATCCCTTCAACGTATCACCAGTGCTTGAAGACCATGCTAAATGAGGAAATCATCCGTATTCCTGCATCATTATCTCCGTACGCACCAATATACGGAGTGGAACTGTTCGAGCCAAAAGAAACTCCGCAGGGAAGTTCAGACAAAGTCATGTGCACCCCACTACCCACGTGGGCTTCAATCCAGGAAGAAGACTGACTTGCATCCCTGGGGGGCTAAGCACCACGACATACCTTTTCTGACGAGGCGTCCATCTTCATCCGGTGAAGCTTCAACCCACGCTCACACCAAGAGAGAACGCACTTTCGAGGCAAACCGTGATCAGAAGGGGTAGACAATATACCGTCGCCGCTGTTAGAAGTTAGCAGGAGAGGCGGCACCCGGATCTCCGCCAGCTTGAATCTTTGCAAGAAATACGAAACACAAGAGGAGGTATTGGACGCTCCGCAACAACTACAAGATGGCACCAACTCCACAACTAACGAGTTCGAGACTGTTAACATCGGGAATGAAGAATCTCCCAGGCCTGTCTCTATCAGTTCGACTCTGTCCATGGACGAACGTGCGAGTCTTGTCCAACTACTCAAGGAGTACCAAGATGTGTTTGCCTGGACATACGAGGAAATGCCTGGTCTAGACGAAAAATTGGTCACCCATCACCTACATGTCATACCTGGATCCAAGCCGATCAAGCAATCTCCGAGGCAATTCAGACACGAAGTGGAAGAACAAATCAAAAACGAAATTCAGAAGTTGCTAGCTGCGGCTTCATCAGACTTATTCATCATCCGACCTGGTTAGCTAATGTGGTCCCAGTAAAGAAGAAAAACGGAAAGATTCGGTCTTTGCGTGGATTTCGAGAGACTTGAACAAGTGCTGCCCCAAGGACGACTTTCCTCACGCCTAACATCGACATGTTAGTAGACGCCACCCGGACACGACATGTTCTCCTTCATGGATGGTTACAGCGGCTACAATCAGATAAGGATGTATGAGCACGATTCAAGTAAGACAGCCTTCCGAACCCCTCTTGGCAATTTTTACTATACTGTTATGCCATTCGGTTTAAAGAATGCCGGTGCAACGTATCAACCCGCTATGACGGCAATCTTCCACAACATGATGCATAAGCAAGTCGAAGACTACGTGGATGATATAGTAGTCAAATCCAAGACTCAAACTATCCTCACAATGTCGATGCCGTGGCTTGTGAAGGAGATCCAAAACTTCATAGGCAAGGTGAACTTTTGGTTCATTCACTGAACTTTTGGTTCATTCACCCCCTGCTGAAGAAAGGATCAAGTTTCGTCTGGATCACTACAACAGAAGCGTTTGAGGAGGATTCAACAAATATTGTCATCTACGAATCATCACAAAGGGTTAGCCTATTATGTCGGCCAGGACAAGAGCGAGCATGGGACATCTTGAGGATCCACTGAAGCCGACACCTCAAGGGAGCAGCCTCAAGAAGATAACGATGTCCGCGTGTCATGTCGAGAAAGAATCAGGAGAATCACTCTATCGGAGGATGGTGCATGTCTACCGTGTTATGTTGGAGAATCTGCACTTTTGGTCATCCTCACGGACTTCGTGAAGCCGTTGAACAATCATCTACGACGACGTCTATCCTGTGGAAAGAACCAGGCCTTCCCGGTAATAAAGAGCCTCATGATGTTCGTGGAAGCATACATCCCACCAACGGGCAATACAACCTTGACCTTCCATAAGCGGTTTATTTGAAGCGGCAAGAGGAAAGCCACCGAGATACAACATCTGCGCGTCCAAAATCGCCAACTCCAACTCTATCACCATATGCCGATTGCCGTAATGGTGAAACAACGTCAAGATATTCCATATGCGGATCGATGGTAACTACATCAATGAGAGACGCTTTGAATTTGTCTCCGTAGAAGATTTAGTTGCGTTACCAAAGGAGTATGATTGGGGACTGCTAGCTTGCCCATCTCAAAGACAGCCTCATAAAACTAGCGTGACAACGTCTATCAAGTCCAAAGCCATCGGTTCCAGTTTATCCCTCTAACAATGAGATGAGCTCTACCACCATATATGAAGACGCCAAGTTCGTGCCCGTAGCTATCCCACCTCTCCCTGCCAGTCTCTTCGATCACAACTTATTTTGCCGTGAGGAGCTGTTGTTGCTCGTCGATTAATACCATCCAGAGCTTCACCATATCAGCTACCATTACGTACAAAAGACCCATCGGGCATACAAGATAAAGCCACGTAGACCACGCTTTGGGACTGAGGCTCAGCATGAAATTCCTTTACTGTCAGTCAAGAACTTCTTCAACGCTCCACCCACTAGAAGCTGCTTCAACGCTCTCCAGGACCTGCTTGCTCCAGAAGATACTTCAACGCTCTCAGCGGGACCCACACCACGTTCGAACATACAAGGTTCACGTTTGGGAAAAGCAAGCACGCCTAGATCCCACGTTCGAGCAAAGGGAAGACCGATGTTGGTTAGCAAGACCGTTGTTCGTCAAGGCAAGACCGGTGTTGGTCGAAGTAGCAAGGATGACACTCGAGCAAGCACATAAACTGTACGGGCAAAGAAAGCAAGGCCGGTGTTGATCAAGTCACAAGGCTTCGGTCTTACTCAAGTCACGGGCGGTGTTGATCAAGTCACAGGGCCGGTGTTGCTCAGGTCACGAGGCTGGTATTGGGCCTGCAAACGAGGCCGGTGTTAGTCAAGTCTGCAAAGCCGGTGTTGGTCGAGATCGCAAGGCTAATATCCCATCACGCAAGCAAAGGCGATATCACGTCACACAAGTAGGACGGTATTGGGTCACGTCAAGGCCGTTATTGGTCAAGGCGATCAACGTCACAAGGCACGGTATTGTGCCACGTCGTGAACAAGGCTGGTATTGGGCCACGATTAGCAAACAAGACCGGTGTTGTCGAAGCGGTGTCGCCGTGGTTCATCAAATCGGCAAGGCCGGTGTTGGTCAAGGGCAAGTCCGGTGTTGGTGTGAGGCAAACGGGTTTGGTGTTTGGTCGAGCGAGCTGCTTAGGCCCCAAGCAAGCCGCCATGCGACGGGTCCCACTTGATCGGGTACATCCCAGCCCCAAATCGGTGGCGAGGCAAAACCAGCCCCAAGCAAAGCCGACATGCGGCGGGTCCCACTTGATCAGGCACATCCAGCCCCAAATTGGTCGCGAGCACAGTAGGCCCCAAGCAAAGCGAGGCACGTGGCAGCTCCCACTTGATTAGGCACATCCAGCTTCAAATTGGTCGAAGCGAGAGCACCGCCCCGAAGCAAAGCGAGCACGCGGTGGGTCCCACGTTCGATCAAGGCGGGCATAACAATCCCACGTACGATCAAGCAGGCGCATGATGAGTCCCACGATCGAGCGAAGCGGCGCAATGAGTCCGTTGGCGGGCACATCATCCCCACGCTCGAGCGGAACAATCACGAAGAAGGCTCTCGGCAAGAAACAGCATAGCAAGGTCGATCGAAGCGAGGCAAGACCGACATCATGCTGAGGGAACGCTCGCTGAACGTCTCTTGAACGTGACATGCTCCAAGGACAGGACGACTCGTCTCTCGGTAACATCTAACTTTGTCTCGTAAGTTTTATATGTATATGTCACCATCTAATGCCTACCCCACAATAGTGTAACCATTATGTGCTAGGCATGAGACTTAATGTTGATGGTGGATTTTAGTTCAAGGCTAAAATTGTAAAAGCCAAAATTATGCGCTAACATCTTGCAAAAGATAAAGCCATTAATAAGCGATGAATACTTCTTCACTTTACTAATTCACCTAGAAAGGAGCATGTGGCAACAATCTCGGAGTATTCTTTGAATTAAATACACGAAATTCATCCGGGTTGGAGCATGTAGCAACAATCCCATATACCCTGTGAATTCTGACATTATTAATTAATGCATGGCCGGCCTTGTATTTCCTGTACTCATTAGGTGCGGCATGACGGCGAGTGTTGTTCTCGGTGAGCAACACGAACCTCCAAGCATTAATAATGAAGCTTGTATGAAATACCCATACAGGCTACAACTCTCGGTGTGTTATATTAGCCCAATTGAGCACACATCTCTCGGTGTGTTATACTAGCCCGATTGAGCATATTTGAATCTGGACTGTCCATATCAGTCTTAGAAACGATCACGACCATCCAACTTCACCAGCATGATTGGATGCCTTAGATTGAATCCATGACCCCAAGCAGGTATTGGAATATTCACTACCGACCCAACGCGGCCTCCGCATGGTCGGCCTCCCCAAAAGGGTGGCAAAGCATGCCAAACCGTCCAAGCCAAAGGGCCCAGAGCATGTCAACACAAACATCGTGGGCCCGCCTACATACATGACTGATCGGTCAGGACCAACTATAGTTGGTCGTTCCATTTCGTGCGCCCAAACAAGGCATGAAGCACGTAGGTGAAACCCTAATTAGGGTTTGAACATCACGAGCGTCCATTTTCTCCTGCACGAATAAAGGGTCCAGGATTAGACTAAGCAGGTCCGGTGCGTATCAACATGACCACCGTGGGCCCATCTATCACCACACCCGATCGGCCAAGGCATATCATGCCTGGTTGCCTCGATTCGCACGCCAAAACTAGGCGTGGTCACACCTCCCAATTGCAAACTAATCTCGACCACTCAACTTTGCTTGGGACAAATTGGTGGCTTAGATCACGTTTCTATGGGATATTAAGGTATGGACGTGTACACCGGCTCGCCGTCAGCGTATACCGGACTAATCGGCCAAGACCGGCCAAGCTTGGTTGTCTTGAAACGCGCCCGAAGTTGGCATGACGCGCGGCTTTTGCGGCACCAGATTTCTGTCGCAAATTGATCTCGACCACTCAACTTCGCCGGACAAATTGAGTGGCCCAGATCACACTTTCACGAGACAATGAGGTATGGGCGCCTACACCGTCATGTTGTCTACACACATGCACGATCTGCCCTGCCAAAATCGTATCCCAAGCTTGGATTCGACCAAGCTAAAGAGTGATGCTTGCGCACCTCTTCAAAAAACCCTAATTCCACTAATGGTCGCAGATGAGTGTCTCAAAGATCATCTCGTCCATCCAACTTCACCGGCTTGGCTATACAGCCCTGGTCAGGAGTTAATTGGTCAGTGAGGCGTCATGGTGATCACCACCCGTCACTTTACCACACCATGTGGTCGGCCAAGGGAGGACTTGCTTGCGCAACCTCCAAACCATCACATGAAGTAGGTTGGAAATGAGGCTATTTTGAGACGCTCAAACAGCGATGCTTCACAAGTATCGACTTCCTAAATAACTTAGTTATTTAATCTAGCATTACATGCTACTTTTTGTGGGTCCCACAATCCACACACTTGAGACATCAATCATGTCACAAACTGGGGGATACATACTGGGGTATTGGTCTGGCGGTTTACAGCGTGCAGCGCACAACGCGCCATCACAAGAACGTGTCAGGAAGTCATGGACGGTTAGTGATGATGGGAGAAGTGGGCAAGAATGGTCGTGTGACACCAACACACAACTCTACTACTCCATCACTCCACTTCTCCACTTCCCACGAGATACGAGGATTAGGCTTATAGATTTGTATAAATAGGTTCTCCTCCCTATTTTCCAAACAGGAACAAGACAAGACAACAGAGGCAAGTGTTGATACAATCGTATTCAAACACCGGAACTGATAGCTTACATCCTGCAAGCCAGCTTAGCTTTCTGATACAAGTCATACATAGCCAACACCTTCACAATCTCAACACCTTCTTCGCTTCCCTCCCTAATATCAACCCCATC
This sequence comes from Papaver armeniacum, assembly GCA_023531295.1. Classification (NCBI taxonomy): domain Eukaryota; kingdom Viridiplantae; phylum Streptophyta; class Magnoliopsida; order Ranunculales; family Papaveraceae; genus Papaver; species Papaver armeniacum. Next base: position 50,548 of record JAJJWW010010418.1, read on the forward strand.
TCCTTCACTTTGTGACCGAAACAAGTCTGGAACGGCCATTTCTTGGTTTAGGCCGGATTTGCACAGATTGATTTCTCGAATCTACAAGCACTCCCGTGCAGTGCATTTGTTTAGGGTTTAGATTCATTTCTCATCCACACACCCCAAATTATCAAAACCGGCAGAAATAGTTTTCACCCATAAACACACGGCTAACTTAGAAAACAATTAATTAGTCTTCAATAACTAACAATCTCCCACTTTGAAGACTCATTGATTGTCTTCAATTCTTCAACTTTGGATTGACGGTGTTAAAAAACATCTTCATGTCAGTGCGGCTCCCCTCCTAGATCCTCATTCTGAGAGACAACTAAAGTCTTGCAGAGCTTTAGCTTGGTGATGTAACTCCCTTAGTAAACATATTCGCCGGATTCTTCGAACCAAGAATCTTCTCGAGCTTTAACTCTCCTTATTCCAAGAGATTCGAATGAAATGATAGCGGATATCTATATGCTTCGTCCTAGCATGATAGGTTGAGTTCTTGGCTAAATGTATATCACTTTGATTGTCGCTAAACATAACACTGTCTCCTTGTTCCTTTCCCAACTCAGCTAATAATCCTTGTAACCAAATCATCTCCTTGCTAGCTTCCCGTCACCGCTACGTACTCCGCTTAGTAGTAGACAATGTCACCAACTTCTGTAACCGTGAGTTCCAACTCACTGCAGCTGACCCCATAGTATACACATAACCGGTCGTACTTCGCCTTATATATACATCACCTGCGAAGTTTGCATCCACATAACCCCTCAAAATAGAACCATCTCTTCCATAACACAATGGTACGTTTGTGTTACCTCTCAAATACCTGAGAATCCACTTCACATCATCCCAATGTTGTTTTCCTGGGTTACTTGCATATCTACTCCCACTGCATGTGCAATATCCGGTCGCGTGCATGATAGGATCCGGAGATGCCTATATATATAATAACCGTAATCGCACGGTGTCTAACTAGTAGACAGAGGCAAGTACGGGTCGTTCCCACGAGGAGCGGTGGAAATATCGATAATCAGTATCTCTAATGAATTAATCAGAAAGAATATTTTTGGATTTTTAGAATTGAAAAAGAAATAAAAAAAATTAAACTAACAAAATAAATTCAATGAGAAGCTCGGTAACCAGGGTTTTATCGTATCCGCCACTATTTCTATTCAATTACTGAAATGAAACATAACTCCTGAATAATTGTCTATTTTTTGTTCTATCGACATCACCTATTATATGTAATAGCGTCGCAAATATCACTGGGACACCCTAAGCATGGCACATCAAAAGACTAAATCCAAGCATGCACCATCAAATTGTGTTAGCGAGAAAGTTATACGAAACTAAAATATTGATTCACAAATATTATCTGGCTTTTCTAAGCATAACCCATCAAAGACATTAACCCAAGCATAGATTATCAAATAATAAGAACAAATATATTTGTAGAACCATCAATTACGCACATAGGTTTTAAAACTGGTGAAGCAACAACTAATATTTCAATCAATCAATAAACAATATTCAAAGATTAATCTATTCAAATCATAATGGTCTTTTGCTCAATAAATCAATTTAAATAGCCTAATACCCAAAGTGGTTTCAACATTAACCCTAGCTACACAAATCTAGCAACACATGGCTTTCTCAAAAGCCATAAATATATAAAAGAGAATCACAAATAAATCAAAATGGATGCGAAACGATGAAACTTCAAACCGTAATCCTTGCTCCTCGTTTCCTCTTCTCTGGTTTTGGCAGTAGCCGCAACCTCTCCCCTTTGTTAAGTTTCTGTTCGTTTCTTTATAAGCTGCTGCGAAGAAACACGACTGAAACCTAACCGATTGCTAAGGCCAGTCCACTACCCGCTCCGCCTTCGATCAGCCAACAAACCCCCACCGATTTACGCCATTTGCCATTAACCCAATCGTCACCTGCAAACCCAATTCCATGTTCGTCTCCGCCTGCACATCATTAATCAATGCCAAAAATGGGTAAAACCCATCTCTGCAATATCAATCCTTATAATCTCGAACTCCGGTGAGTCATTGTCATCATGTAGACCCTTCATTTTCGAAGCCGCACCGTGACCGACCACGTTCATACAATCTCCGACTTCACGAATTCACCTTCATTTACTTCAAACCAACAACACTTCCTCCCCGATCTTTGTCCGTTTATCCAGCCACCACCAGGAGAAAACCCATTCAGCCAAGAAAGACTCGTTTCAATTCACTCCGGACTGCAATACCTCCTCCGTACATCTCCGTTACACCAGCTCGAAAGCAGACTTCTTTTATCTTTTTCGTGTCGTTCACTGCCAAGCAAAAATACGAGCTTCTTACATTAATAACTCCATACTCTTTTCAGCGTCGAGCACTAGTTCTTCCAGCACTCAACTCAACTAACACGGCTAACCAATCCAGCCAACACACTTGTCAATTAAGTCTTCTCTATCTCGAACACAGCTACTATATCTGTAGTGTGCCATGGCTTAATACTTGAAAGTTACTGATCAAGCTTGATCTCGTCTTTATTCACGACCACCATTCTCGAGAACATAAATCCTTCTTTGCCGCCTACGATCACAAAGAACAACTTCCATTTCTTTTCACCTTCGTGCCACGAGCTCCAACAATACCAATATCAATTTGTCCGTCCCTGACCAGCACCTGTCTAAGCACCTAGATTTGCTGCTGCCAATTACTTCATTTCTCCATTCACGTTCGCTACTTCTCGCTCAGAACCTCCACTTATGTCTACGGACAAAAGCATCTTAATACCGGCAGGACAATTCTCCATTCTGTGAACTTGTAACATCCACCATCGATTAAAACATCTCAGCCAACTATTCCACGACACCAAGAAGTCACCCATCCACATCAAGTCCGGGTAAAAACCCACAACCGCCAGGCCATCTTCATTCCCGTCAATCAACACCAAAAACTACCAACAACGCACCACTGCATGCAGTTTGTATTCTTCCAGACTCCTCGATCTGATTAAAGCACCGATCTTTTATATCCTCAGTTCTTCTAAATCTCGGCCACAGCTTGTTGCATAGCTTAACCAATTAGAACTTCGACACCAGTTACCATTTCCTGACTAGCTAAGGTCCAACGTCCAGCCACATCACCAATTCGTACCAACATCGTTTGAGAACGATCGCCACCACCAGTTCGAGAGAACAAAGCCCGAGACTGCATGCACCGACTTCAGCCTTTCGAACCCTTGATACCCATAACACCTTAAAGTACCAGCAAACCTTTATTTCCATATTCATTTCTCATCAATGCATAATGTAATATCACACCACCACTGCAGCTTCTCGGTACTCACGAAGATACAAAAATGAAGCCTACAGAAGATGGACGACAACTCCTTTTTGTATCTGATAGAAATGAATCAAATGACACTTGGTGGAGAGCTAGACACGTGGGCTACCATTTCCCTTAACACCACTTTTCAAATTTGCCCACCTTGTTCTCTAAACTTGGTAAACCGAATAAGAGTCCACTCCTCTTGTGGCGAGAGATGAAACAGACCCACCAGTGTGATGCGAGTGGCCATATGTGTCTCCAAGTAATGGCACAATGTCTTTAGCCCATAACACTGTATTACTTCCAATAATTTAGCCAATTATCTTTGGATGACCGAACGTGCTTGTACTTTCTACAAAAGCACTAAAATAGAGTCATTAGTCAAAATATCGAGTCCTGGCTAATATAAATATGGGTGTAAAATGTAGCACTTTCGTACTTATCAACACCCCACACTTATATTTTGCTAGTCCTCGAGCAAAACAAAGAATTGACCCGCTACACAGCTGGTCATGACAAATACCTTACATAGGACCCGCTCATTTTGGTCATATGTCAAACCTTAAGACCCGCTCAATAGCTGGTCATAACATGAAATTGCAATTCTTTTTCTCTCTTTTTTTTTAAATTTTTTTTTAGACCCACTCAACAGTTGGTCATAAATTGATAAAAAAAATAAAAGATTAGACCCGCTCAACAACTGATCATACTGTTTTTTTGTTTTTTTTTTAGACCCGCTCAACAGCTAGTCATAATATACCTACGAACCTACAATAGACCCGCTCAACAGCTGGTCATAAATAGCAAGAAAATTCCTGAAAATGAAAAGTAAAAAGTTAACCACTCCCCCACACTTAAACATTACATTGTCCTCAATGTAATTGAGTCATCCAACATAAAAATTAAGATGGGAAATTCATAATATGCGAAAATAAATAAATAAAAATAAAACAAGAAAATAGAATTACCTACTGGAATATACAAACAAGACTCTCCATATATCAACAACCTAAATATTTGGGGATCAACCCAGAGCACAATATATACGACCAATGACAACCTCAAATCCTCGTTGTAGCAACATAAAGATATAGAGCCTATCAAAAGGAAAGAACCACCCCCAAACTTAATTTTTGCAAAGGATATATCGTCAGTGACAAGAATTACCGACTCAAGTGGTTCACTGGGGATGGGAACTGAGAAAATCTAAGAGACATGCTCAGGCAAAGAGAAATCACGAGATGCAAAATAATCTAGTAATATTGGAGAAGCACGCAGTTCTAATCCAAAATTAGGAAACTTCTGAAAAGTTGTGCCAACAATTCTAGGTATATTAACTTCTCTATTGGGTTTGTGACCCTGTACTAAATCATCATCATAAACATCATCAACCTGGGAATCAATAGGAATATCACAATAAAGATTATTAAAAGAAACCTTATAGATAGAGTGTAATGTCTCTAAGTCGATAGACTTAACTACGGTCTCTTCGGAATTAACATATTCTTCATAAGCATCATTGTTATAACACTGATATGTCACACCGTCTAAAAGAATGGTGTCTTCAATCCTAAACTCATCATTTTGAATAGGCGAGTGCTCAATAACACGATCAGGAGTTGGACTAAATACACCACCTTCACTTGGTATGACAATGTCTCTATTCCTATGATCACAACTATCAAGTTCATCATCATTCTCCATACACATTGATTCATTAGCTAAATCGGTTTCATCATAAATATCAAGAGTATTAGAAAAATTAGAACTTGTCTCCTCGATAAGACCAAAATCTTTTACCGACTGTATTAGTTGAGCAATCGATAAATCAGTTTGTTCAGTAAGTTGAGCAATATGAGCATGGGTTTTACTCAGCTCATCAAAAAATAACTCATTAGCTTTGGTCTGTTCAACAATGTCAATATTGAGGCGTTCTAGCAAAGATAATTGTGATGAAGATGGGTCACAGTAAGATTGATCATCTCTCTCATACCGTGACGAAGAAATGTGTGAATAATAATTGGAATCAACAAATTGTGGCTCATAACCAGGGTAAGGTTGGTAATGATCATAACCTTCACAAGGTCCGGAATGATCATACCTATGAGAATAATTCCAATCATTATTTACACACTCGGCGAGGTTCTTGATAATGAGAAGGTGCATATGCATACTCGGGTGAAATATCAAATGACTCCCTCTGTCTCAGTTCTTTTGGTAAGATTCCAAAAAGCTATAAAAGAAGTCAACTCACTGGAAACCATTATACAAAGTAAAATTTTCTCAATAACTCACCTTGCAAAAGCTTTGTGAGAATATCAAGTACTTACTTTAGGCCAATTGTTGATTCCAATCGTCGCTCTTCAGACTAAAGTACCTGAGAAAAAATCAAATAAGCTACGTAAAAAGAACTAAAAGAAAATATAAAAATAAAAGAAAAATAAGCTATGTACAGAAAATAAAAAAAATAAAAATGTACAAAATACCAATTACAATATTCCACAACCGTTCCCCGGCAGCGGCGCCAAAAATTGATAGGATCCGGAGATGCATATATATATAATAACCGCATCGCACGGTGTCTAACTAGTAGACGAGAGGCAAGTACGGGTCGTTCCCACGAGGAGCGGTGGAAATATCGATAATCAGTATCTCTAATGATTTAATCCGAAAGAATATTTTTGGATTTTTAGAATTGAAAAAAATAAATAATAAAATTAAACTAACAAAATAAATTCAATGAGAAGCTCGGTAACCAGGGTTTTATCGTATCCTCCACTATTTCTATTCAATTACTGAAATGAAACATAACTCCTGAATAATTGTCTATTTTTGTTCTATCGACATCACCTATTATATGTAATAGCGTCGCAAATATCACTGGGACACCCTAAGCATGGCACATCAAAAGACTAAATCCAAACATGCACCATCAAATTGTGTTAGCGAGAAAGTTATACGAAACTAAAATATTGATTCACAAATATTATCTGGCTTTTCTAAGCATAACCCATCAAAGACATTAACCCAAGCATAGATTATCAAATAATAAGAACAAATATATTTGTAGAACCATCAATTACGCACATAGATTTTAAAAACCGGTGAAGCAACAACTAATATTTCAATCAATCAATAAACAATATTCAAAGATTAATCTATTCAAATCATAATGGTCTTTTGCTCAATAAATCAATTTAAATAGCCTAATATGTAATACCCAAAGTGGTTTCAACATTAACCCTACAAATAAATCGAAATGGATGCGAAACGATGAAACTTCAAACCGTAATCCTTGCTCCTCGTTTCCTCTTCTCTGGTTTTGGCAGTAGCCGCAACCTCTCCCCTTTGTTAAGTTTCTGTCCGTTTCTTTATAAGCTGTTGCGAAGAAACACGACTGAAACCTAACCGATTGCTAAGGCCCAGTCCACTACCCGCTCCAGCTTCGATCAGCCAACAAACCCCACACCGATTTCGCCATTTGCCATTAACCCAATCGTCACCTGCAAACCCAATTCCATGTTCGTCTCCGCCTGCACATCATTAATCAATGCCAAAAATGGGTAAAACCCATCTCTGCAATATCAACCCTTATAATCTCCGAACTCCGGTGAGTCATTGTCATGCGAGACCCTTCATTTTCGAAAGCCGCACCGTGAACTGACCACGATTCATACAATCTCAGACTTCACGAATTCACCTTCATTTACTTCAAACCAACAACACTTCCTCCCCTGATCTTTGTCCGTTTATCCAGCCACCACCACCGGAGAAAACCCATTCAGCCAAGAAGACTTCGTTTCAATTCACTCCGGACCGCAATACCTCCTCCGTACATCTCCGATTACGCCAGCTCGACAGCAGCTTCTTTTATCTTTTCTGTGTCGTTCACTGCCAAGCAAAAATACGAGCTTCTTACATTAATAACTCCATACTCTTTTCAGCGTCGAGCACTAGTTCTTCCAGCACTCAACTCAACTAACACGGCTAACCAATCCAGCCAACACACTTGTCAATTAAGTCTTCTCTATCTCGAACACGGCTACTATATCCGTAGTGTGCCATGGCTTAATCGAAAGTTCTGATCAAGCTTGATCTCGTCTTTATTCACGACCACCATTCTCGAGAACATAAATCCTTCACTTCGCCACTACGATCACAAACAACAACTTCCATTTCTTTTCACCTTCGTGCCACGAGCTCCAAAATACCAATATCAATTTGTCCGTCCCGACAAGACTGTCTAAGCACCTAGATTTGCTGCTACCAATTACTTCATTTCTCCATTCACGTTCGCTACTTCTCGCTCGTAACCTCCACTTATGTCTACGGACAAAAGCATCTTAATACCTAAGTAGGACAATTCTCCATTCTATGAACTTGTAACATCCACCATCGATTAAAACATCTCACCCAACTATTCCCCGACACCGGCAGTCACCCATCCACATCAAGTCGGGTAAAAACCCACAACCGCTGAGCCATCTTCATTCTGTCCAATCAACAATTTGACAAACTACCAACAACGCACCACCGCATGCGGTTTGTATTCTTCCGGACTCCTCGATCCGATTAAAGCACCGATCTTTTATATCCTCGGTTCTTCTAAATCTCTACCCTGACTTGTTGCATATCTTAACCAATTAGAACTTCGACACCGTTACCATTTTCGACTAGCTAAGGTCCAACGTCCACCACATCACCAATTCGTACCAACATCGTTTGAACGATCGCCACCACCGATTCGAGAGAACAAATCCCGAGATCGCATGCACCGACTTGACCTTTCGAACCCTTGATACCCATAACACCTTAAAGTACCAAACAAACCTTTATTTCCATATTCATTTCTCATCAATGCATAATGTAATATCACACCACCACTGCATGACTCGGTACTCACGAAGATACAAAAATGAAGCCTACGAAGATGGACGACAACTCCTTTTTGTATCTGATAGAAATGAATCAAATGACACTTGGTGGAGAGCTAGACACGTGGGCTACCATTTCCCTTAACACCACTTTTCAAATTTGCCCACCTTGCTCTCTAAACTTGGTAAACTGAATAAGAGTCCACTCCTTTTGTGGCGAGAGATGAAACAGCCTACCAGGTGATGCGAGTGGCCATATGTGTCTGAAGTAATGGCACAATGTCTTTAGCCCATAACACTGTATTACTTCCAATAATTTAGCCAATTATCTTTGGATGACCGAACGTGCTTGTACTTTCTACAAAAGCACTAAAATAGAGTCATTAGTCAAAATATCGTGTCCTAGCTAATATAAATATGGGTGTAAAATATAGCACTTTCGTACTTATCAGTGCACACCATAACATACATTAGACTCCCAATAGCTGAAGAATACGGTACATTAGCCATGTACTCCTTTTCTTTTTCTGTCTTCGCACACTGCATACTTGAAAGACGAATTTGACTTCCAAGTGGAGAACTAACTTGTTTAGTGATAGGTGTAGAATACACCATAATTTAATATCTATCGGTTATGCTTTCTATGCTATTTTTCGTGTGAATTTTGTATTTTACGCGTGTTTTGAGTTTTGTAGCTACTTTGGAGTTATGCGGAAGAAAAGAAGGAGAAATCGTCCAAAATTGGGAAAGACGTGCAACATTGTCATTTCACATAAAAACACTATTGGGAGCCGAGCCACAGTTAAGGGAAACTCTCTTTTGGTGGAGTACTAAATCCAGGCCTGCTGAGGTTAGGGGGTTGCCAGATGAGTGGCATATCAGAAGTGACCGGGGTGCGAATATCCATCCCCAATTTATAACCCTAAATTTGAGAGTCGTCTTTCATTCATTCCAATCATTTGTAAACTTGAAATTGAGAAGAAATAAAAGCAGCAGCCGCTGCTATTAAATCCGACAGACCAGATCGAGACTCTGATAGAGAAATTGAGAGATGAATAAGAGCATATTATGTTCGAATTGTGAGCTAAAAGGGAAGAGGATGAATCTGATGCTGTTAATAAATGGATTTGATGCTGTTGTTTAGAATTGAACTCAGGGTGATAGAGATGGTAGTGATGGGTTTGATTTGTGCTGCTGCAGAAGTTGAATCAGAGAAGACCTGCTACTGCTCAAATCTACAAAGAAGAATGGAGATCAACAGAAAGGGTCTTGTTGCCGGAGATGGAACTGGATTTGGGTTTGAGTCGTAATGGCAGAAATTGAGTTTAGGGATTTGAACGCAGGGAAATCAAGATGATGGGTTTGCTGGAATCGATGAGAAATTGAGTATAAAAAGCTCAGATACAGATATGGGTATGAGGTTGAGTTGAAGTTCAGTGGCGAGATTTGTTGGAATTTGTTGATTGAGCTTGATGGGTACTGATGTGTAATGAAGAAACTCAGGGAATAAGGAGGAATTGGAGGAATTCGTGATGCTGTGAAGATGAAATGGGTTGAATCTGTGAACATATGGATGTCAAGACAAGGTGGTGTTCTGATGGTTTTTGAGTTCAATCAAAGAAATAGAAGGAAGTGAAGACTAATGGTTTATGGCTTGAAGAGAAGTGTTTCTGCTGTACAGGGATGAATGTTTGAAATTGCTTAGATGTATGCTAGGTTTCTTAGCAGGTATGGAGCTGAAAAGTGAGGCCTGAATTCGGCCGAGAATGTCTTGTAAACAAACGGAACTCTGTCCGGATTTTCTCTCAGACGAGTTAACTCAGTGCCGACGATAAACGATCCAGCCCTGCAACTCAGTAGAGTCAGCCCAGTAAGACAGAGTTTGATAGCTGACTGAGTGACTGACTCAGACCTTGACTGTTAGAAGACTGTCGCTTGACCCGTTACATTTAACGCCGTTGTTAGTTTGACTCAGGTTGCCGGCGGTGACTTTGCCGGCTGATTTCCGGTGATCCCGAGAACTTTTCAGGCGACCAAAAATACAGAAATTTGTGAAGAATTCTCTAGGCTCATCTAGACTCATGGGTTTGAGGAATTGGACTTGGATTTGAAAAGAGGAGATGGAAGATTTGAGAAAGACTTGGATTTGGAAGTTGAGCTACAAAGGGAAAGGGATTCTATTCCTTGGAAGATTTGGAGAGCATTGAAGCCTATAAATAGAGAAGTTCTCTACACACTTACACACCTCTACACACACAACACTTCTCTTTTCTTTATTCTTTGTGTGAACTCCTTAACATGAGTAGCTAATTTTATTATTGATTGAGGATGAATTCCTAGTTCTTAACATATGATTTGAGTTTTGTTTTCAATTCTATCTTGAAGTTTTTCACATGATTATCGTTTGTTTTTACTAATAGGAATGTTTATACATTCATGGTTGATTGATAGATTGTTTAGAGTGCACGCTAAATTGATTTGTTAATTTGATCTAAAGCTAGTGAAAGTTAGGGGATAAGTAATCGTTTCTTGACTCTTTACACAAGTAGCAAACACGAGACCTTGCGGAGGGATTTCGTGGAGCAATTGTGTGAAAACAACGTTAGCAAGTAGACCTTGATCTAAGAGTCTAACTACTAATATCAACCTAATAAGTTCATAAATCTTAATGCGTTTATTTAAATTACATCTTGAGTGATCTACTACTAGGTGGTTTGGTAAATAGAATCCAAGAGTCGAGAACTTCGTATCCCAGTGATACAAGGGATTTAGGGGTTTAGCACTGATCTAGATGCTTTACCTACGGTTGGTGATAATCTGTGACTAATATAAAGTGGAAAAGAACATAACTTGAATCATTGTTTTGCAATGAAGAATGATTCCTTGATCTTGTCTCTCTTATTGATTTCAACTTTATCTTTGAATTGCTTTGTTTATTTTCTTTTGCTTTATAAAACGAACCCCCTTTTTGTGACAATTAAACAACTAAAAACTCTTGCTCCTCGTGGAAACGAACTTAAGTACCACTATATTAATTGTTAATTAGGTGGAAAAATATTTACTAATTTGTTGTGGTTACGACACGCATCATTTAGCATTCTCCATATTGAACCTTTTCAACACTCGTTCAATATATTCAGCCTGACTAAGCATAAGAGTTCCCTTAGCTTTGTCCCTTATGATTCTCATACCAAGAATATGTTTTGCTTCACCAAGATCTTTCATAGCAAACTCACTTGCTAATTGTTTCTTCAAATTCTCAACTTCTTGTAGAGATGTTCCGGCAACCAACATATCATCCACATACAATAATAGTATGATGTAGTACCACACCTTTTGAAGTAACAACAATGATCTACATTACACCGTGAGTAACCAATTCTATGCATGAAGTTATCAAACTTCTTGTTCCACTGTCTCGGGGCTTGTTTTAAACCATACAAACTCTTCTTTACCTTGCACACCATCTCTTCCTTGCCTTTTACTATGAATCTTTACCGCCGCTTCATGTAAATTTCTTCATCTAAGTCACCATGAAGAAAAGTTGTCTTTACATCCAACTGTTCAAGGTAGAGATCTTCAGAAGCCACTAGGCTTAATACTATACTCGAATAGTAGTCATCTTCACAACTGGAGAAAATATCTCGGCGTAATCAATACCCGGTTTCTGCTGGAAACCTTTTACAACCAACCTCACCTTGTAGCGAATTTCTCCATTTGCTTCAGACTTCATTCGATAAACCCACTTGTTATGCAACGCCTTCTTACCTCTAGGTTATTTTTCTAACACCCATGTGCCATTCTCCTCAAGTGAATTCATCTCATCTTCCATAGCAAGTTTCCACTTGCTTGAATCATCAACCGCCAGTGCTTCTTTAATATCTTCAGGTTCACGTCCATCCGTTAGTAATATATAATTCAAAGCATACCTTGGGTTTGGTTTAGGAGTTCTTGACGATCTTCGTACTTCTTGTAAAACTGTAAGAGTAACTCCCACTGCAGCAGAAGTTCCTTCACCCCTAGCATTATCGTGCTCTTCTTGTACCACAGTTTTTCCAGAAACATCATCAATATCGATATACAAACTCCTTATCGACGTTGCTTGACCCGACATTTTCAACTTGTGTTGTATTCATGTCCTTGTACAACTCACTCTCATTAAAAGTAACGTATCTACTTCTAATAACTTTGGGACCCTCATAGTCCCAAAGTTTATACCCAAAAGTGTCATTTTCGTAACCAAATAATATACACTTGTTTGCTTGAGCACCTATCTTAGACCTCTCACCGGGACTAAGATGAACATAACAAACACGACCAAAAACTTTCAAATAAGAAAAATTTACCTTTTTGCTGGTCCAAACCTCCTCCGGTATCTTCATATCTAATGGACTACTAGGTGTCCTATTAATTAGATAAGCAGTTGTCTCCGTTGCATGTGCCCTGAAGGTATCGGGCAAACCAGATTGCAACCTCATGCACCTTGCACGTGCATTCAACGTCCAATTCATACGTTCTGCTACTTCATTCTCCTGTGGCGTCCTTGGAACTGTCCTCTCCAAACGAATTCCATTTGTAGCACATAACTGTAAGAATTTTATTTTGTCATACTCACCACCGTTGTCTGACCTTAAACACTTCAACTTCAGACCAGTTTCTGTTTCAACCAAAGCTTTCCACTTCTTAAACACTTCATACACCTCGAACTTATTCTTCATGAAGTAAAGCCACACCTTCCTTGAGTGATCATCAATAAAGGTGACATAATAATGGAACCCACTGTGAGATGCAACATCAATTGGTCCCCATACATTAGTATGAACCATATCAAGTTTCTCACTTCTCAAGGCTCAGCCGCCTCTGCTGAAACTAACCCGTTTTTGCTTTCCAAGAACAAAATCTTCACAAAAACTCATATCAACAGACTTCACCTTAGGTAGATATCCTCCCGAACATCTTCATGTTCTTCTCACTCATGTGCCCTAATCTTCTATGTCATAAGTTAGTGTCTTCACCACTACTAGCCACTGCTAAAGTAGTTCCATCTGAAGTCCGGCATAGAGTACCGACTCTAACTCCACGAGCTAATACCATAGCTCCTTTCTTTACTTTCCAATTGTGTTTCGTAAGCACAACTTCACAGTCATCATCACAAACTTGGCCTACAGACACCAAGTTCTTCTTCAAATTTGGAACGTGTCGTACATCCTTCAATTTCCATGTCGAACCGTTGACTTTCAAGATCACATCACCTAAACCAATGATGTCGCATGCTTCACCGTCGCCTAAGAATACTTGGCCATAATATCCTTCTTTATAAGAGATCATAATACTCTTATCACCCGTTGCATGGAAAGAAGCTCCCGAGTCTATAATCCAAGACTCATCTTGCTTGTCCTCAGATAGTAGTAGAAAACCTTCCGTAATCACCTTCTTGTTATCAACAAGGACCTTCACCGGTTCCGCAGCTGTAACTACATTGACCTCTTCTTGATTACCTTTGTTTCCACCATTATTAACACCTTTGTTTTCCGGACAATCGCGCTTGTAGTGTCCTACTTTCTTACACGCCCAACACTCAACAACACCTCTAGGCCAGGATTGATATCTCCCCATAGATTTCCCTCTAGACTTCCATCTGGATTTGTTGTTGTTGTTCCTAGTTGAACTCCTGCCTCTATCTTCTTCCTGCATACTTAAGGTCGAGCTTGAAGTACTAGAACCGTAACCTTGTTCTATTCTTCTTTCCTCTTAAGCAAATAACCTTTGTTGTACATCATCAAGCTTCAACTTCTCGCTCCCTGCAGAATTACCAATAGTTGTTCTTGCGGTTTCCCAACCTTTGGTAATGACGACAACAACCGTAAAGCTTGAACTTCATCATCAAAAGTAATACTAACTTTTGAAAGTTGAGAAATAATTGATTTAAACTTCCCAAGATGTGCTGAAATCGCTTCGCCTTCTTGCATCTTCAGATTGAATAGTTGTTCACACAACATAATCTTCCCCGAGGATGATGACTTTTGATACAACTTTTCAAGTTTATCCATAAGTTCCTTCGTACCAGTAACCTCTTGTACGTTATTGTAGACTTCCTCTGTTAGAAATCTACGGATCACGGCTACACACTTGCGATCAAGAGTTGTCCATTCATCGTCTTTGAGTGCTTCCTTTTTCGCAACTCCTCTCAATGGAATAGCAAGGTATTTCTCGAATGCACACTTGCGATCTGAGACTTCCAAAATGCAAAGTTCTTCCCATTAAAAACTTTAACTCTAGCTACCGCACTTTCGTTGTTATCACCCATAACTCCCACTCCAATCGTACTACGATAAACCCTAAAGCTCTAACCCGAGCTCTGATATCAGTTGTCAGGATTTTTATCGAATCACCGACAACCGCGGAATAACAAGATCTTGAGATATTATGATGAATAATAAGTAAACCAAGCACAAGCAACAATAATAATACAAGAAAGATAAATCAACTCACAAGACACAAGATTTATAGTGGTTTGACCAATACATACAACATGTATATATTGTCTACGTCCACTTTGAGCCGCACCAACTCAATCCACTATGAAGAAAAACGATTACAACGTCGTGTGAATCCCAACAAACCCTTGGTTACACCGCAATAATTACCCGAGATGATAACCTTGTCTCTTGTTCCTCACCAATATGCTTTCACAACGAAACCCTAGATTTTTACCCTAAAATCTATACAAGAAAGAACTCTCTTTTCTCTCTAAACAATTTTCTTCACACACACAATTCTACAAGGCCTAATTACCT
Source organism: Papaver armeniacum (assembly GCA_023531295.1). Lineage (NCBI taxonomy): Eukaryota > Viridiplantae > Streptophyta > Magnoliopsida > Ranunculales > Papaveraceae > Papaver > Papaver armeniacum. Next base: position 65,566 of record JAJJWW010010418.1, read on the forward strand.
ATTTATATATGTTACAAACTTGGCCACCAAGAATTCTAGCCGGTTTAGGTAACCCCTATAAAATTCCTAAAATAATCACGGCTAACTTAGGAAATAATTAATTAGTCTTCAATAACTAACATGATTTTAGATGAGCTATCTTTATCAAATTTTAATTCAAAACTTTCATAATCTTGTGATATGTTAATTGGATCGTTCTCAGGTTCTTCAATAACCATTTTAGATTCAAGTCTTATAGGTTGGACAGCCCCAAACACAAATTGTTAGATCTTTCTGTGTTTATATGTTTCATCAAAAGTGCTATTATGAGGTTGTGAACACAGATGTAACGATGGTACCATCGTGTCCACAAACAATATTCGCAATATAAGTAAAATCACAAGAATGATTGAAATACATATAAAACAATGTATAATAATGATATGGGAGACTCTGAGCCTTCGGGCTCGTCCTTGTCTCGCATCATGGATGAATTATATGATGAGTCAAACGTCGCATGAGGTATAACAATAAGATTATAAATACGAAACATAAATGAGACGATGATTTACGTGGTTCAACACTAAGGCCTACATCCACGGGGGTTGGTTTTTCACTATGCATCATATGAGATTACAATGGGTAGTCGAATGACTCTGAGTAGGGAACGAAGCTAAGAGGGTTATACATAAAACTCATACTTACTCTTACAATTTCTCTCTCCTGAACTATAATTCTCTCTTCCTAAAATTGGTCGACCCCTTCTCCCTTAGTGGAGCTGTGTATTTATAGGCCTTTTACATGGGGCCCTCTTCTCTGAGATAGCTGTCCCTTATAGTCTTGGTTAGTGTGTCGATCCCGATGGCATCTTCATTTAGGTTCGATGGTACCCAACGGTACCCTACTGCAACGATGATCCTCCTGTGTTTCTTCCATGGAAACGATACGTGCCCTAGGCGCGTAGCATTTAATGCGGGTGGTTGGGACAGTCTGCATGCCTCGGGCAGCTATTGACGCGTGTGTCATCTGCACTTCCTCTTGCTCGTCCGATCTGGATCTTCCTTGGGATGGTAAAAAGTAACCTCCTATGACTTTATTCAGTACTTCGCGGCGGTTCTATCATCGGGTGCTCCTCGATTTGTCATCGTTCGATTTGCATGATGATGGATACGTGGCAGATGATGGTGATGCCTGCTCCTTAGCTGTTACAATGTGGCATCATCGTTTTTACGCCCCTTATGATGATGGGGCACACGTGTTTCCTTCTCGACACGTGGCTAATTGTGAATTATGTGTATACAATTTGCCCCTTTTTCTTCTAGGTTTGAAATTGGTCAAATTTTGAAGAAAAATGTCTTCACGGTCTCCTCGTATTCTTGCAATAACTCCCCCTATATTTTAGGGCACGTTTCCCACTCCTAGCAATAACTTCTCCTCGAATTATGGGACGGTTTTGATCTTCTTTTTTCTGCAGTTATAAATATGAGAGAGAGTCATGGCATAATAAATTTTATTCCATTCTCATTCTCTTTTCGGTTTTTTATTCTCTTCTTCCTCCCTCTCTTTTGTTCTTTTGCTCATAACTTCTACAGGTATCTGTTTCTTCAGTTATTCCCCCAGATCTCGTTCTGACAAGATCTTTTTTGGCAACATCGCATAGTTGGTCCGTTTTTGGAGGGTTCTTGCCGTTTCTTATTGATTATTTGTTGATCATCCCCACTCTCTGAGTCCACCATTATTTCGGGTATGCGATTCTTCTCTGCTAAACTTGTACTTTAATCATTTTTAATTTTTGCCATGGTTTCTGGGTTTTGTGATGAAGAACATAATATACGAAAGTATATATACTTTCCCTTGTTCTTTATCACAAAATCTGGAGTCGTTCTATTGATCGTCATAATGTTTCCTTTCTGTTTCTTGATGATATGATGATGTTCTAGATAATATGATGATGTTCTTGATGATATGATAATGTTCTTGATGCAAGTAGATATTCTTTTGTATTGTTTTTGACCTTCGTTATCTCCTCATGCCCCTTCTAGGTAAACATGTCTGGGAATGATCGTAACTGAATTCCTTATAAATCTCCACCGATGAGTCCTTATAGATCTCCTCCGCCGAGAGGCCCACATATATCTCCGCCGAGGGGTGGACCACCCAAATCATACCAATCGGATCCTCGAACTCATAGGACTTCCTCTTCGTCTGGTCCTAAGGTTTCTTCTCAGAAGAAGGAAGATCCACCAGAGGGCTCTCGCTATGCAGTTGATCGTCCTTTGACTAAGCCTTCTCCTCAGTGCTCAGAACCGATGAATGTTCAACCCATACGTTCTGTAGCTCCTCATGCTGCGATGCCTTCACATAAATCTAAGACTTTGCAAACCACGGCTTCGGTAAAGGATCCTTCTTCAAAAAACTCCTTGCCGAAAGTGGATTTATCGAGGAATCCCCCGACCAAGAGAAAAGATTTGGATATAAGTCCTCCGAAGAAACCATCATCCGGCAAGGCCGCGTCTTCTGAGGTTTCCCCTGTGGGACGAACCGGTGTAGATTCGAAGAATAAGAAGAAGGTTTCTTTCATGCATATTGATCTCGAAAAGTTTAAGAAAAAGCATGGTCTTGAGGCCTTCGATGTTCAATTTTACAATCAAGGGGATGATCTTACTTATGGTATGATCAAGAACTATAAGTACGATGTCTACCATCTGCTGACAACCGTGGAAGCTTTCGAAGTCGGTCTAATTGTGCCTTTGTATAAGTCAGGAGATTCTTTCTACTAAGACGTCTTGGAAAATCGTGAGGGTTCCACTTCTCATACCCACTGCCGCTTGGTAGTTCAGTTGAGTGGGAACTATCTTCGGACACTTCGGGAGTGTTATCTCCGGAGCAAGGGTGAGACGATGATGACCTGCTACACTCTCAATCCTGCGGAAAAGGATTGGTATACCCCTGAAAATTTCAACGCTTCTTTTGGAGATTACGTCAATGGTAGGAATCGAAAGACGTGGAGTGTTGGTCTTCGTATGATGGCCGCTTCCCATGGCGAGATTCGTCTCTTAAGTGAGGTGAGTGATTCAAAGCTTCGGTTTGTCCCTGGTACCGAAGGAACTGAAAAACCAGAACTTTTTCCCTCCAAGGAGCGTCTTAAGCGTGATCACGACTATGAGTGGCATGCCACTCCTCTTGAAGTCATTGGTCCTTGGGCTCACAGTTGGGTTCCTGGTCCACATGGATGGAAACCTATTGCTGGTAGCAAGCCTCGTGATGGTGCCCCGTCTCGTTATGGTGATTCTATCCTTCGAAATTAAATTTTGCTGGCATGAACTTTGACTATGTTGTTGATGTTGCTGATGCTGAGGAAGAAGAGAGTTTTGATGCAGTTCTTCCTTCGAAGGGTGTTGATATTGTCAAGGTATGATTCCTTATAATAATGCGTGGTATGTGTATGCTTGCCCCTGGAATCAGAGGTTGATCATGTGCTTGTTTCAGGCTTCGAGGAAGAAGAAGATTGGTCCCGTTCAGTCCTCTACCGCTGGTATTGAGGAGACAGATATTCCCAAAGTCACCAGTCCGGTAAATGACGAAGAGAACTCTGACGAAGAAGAGGTTACCGATGAGGAGGAACATACTGACACTTCCCCGCACGATCACGAAGATGAGGAAGATGCTGGTGACAAAAATGGTAGAGAGAAAACTGTTCCTGAGGCTCAAATGAATGATTCTACAACCGATCCCACTCGTGTTCAGAGGAACGAGGATGCTGATCTTCAATCAGCGAACGCTGAGCCAATGAATTCTTTAGAGCCCAACCAAGAATTTTCCTTTGGGAAGATCTACTCTGCTGGTGGTCAAGTTGATATTGGCGCAGCTATGGGAATGGCTTCAAATTTCTCTCTGGTATCTCCGAACGATGATTGGGACGTTGTTGCTGAGGACAATGGTGAAAAGATGACTGAAGAAGAGGAAAGTTCCGACGGTGAGGATGCCGAAGCTCGTGCCATTAAAGAGGTCGAAGGTAAGAAGGCCACCGAAGGTAAGAAAACCGTTGTTGGTGACGAAGCTGCTGCTGGCATATCTTATGAAGGCTTTGTAAAGGATGTGATGTGCGACGGGGACGATGTGACCTTCGACTGGTTGATGAAGAAAGGTCTGATGTTTGTACCTCATCCCTCTCCCGTGGTTCCTGGTGAGAAGGATTCCGATGCTTTCACACGTCAGCGGATGGAGCTATTGTCCCGCGATGACGTTGCTGAAATCTGGGAAAAGGATTTGGGGGCTATATTTTCTAGTCTTCTGGTTGATCCACCTTCTTCCATCTCCGATATGATGGCCATAACTGATGGGTATCAATACGGTTTCCCTCAGCAACGCATTCTTGATGTGAGTCATTGTAAGTTCTTCTGGGCTGATTGGCGCAATGTCCTTTTATTGGTGATCTTAACTTTATCATTATCCATGCAGTTGTTGAGGAGTGAGCAGTTAAATCCTTACTAAGAGCATGAGCCTCAGACCTAGCATTGTCCCTCTCCCGAACGAACCGTTATATATAATCCTGAACTTCGGGATCATGGTACAAACGGGCTTGACGAAGTTCCTCTTCTAAATCTGTTACTTTGGCTTCTAACCGAGAAGTATTTTTACGAGCCTCATGAGGGAAGTAGCTCATCTAAATCATGTTATTGAAGAACCTGAGAACGATCCAATTAAGAAGTACATCCGTCGTCCTGTCCCTGAGCCTTTTACATGCGGCTCTGATCCTTCTTCTGGGGGAAGCGTCCCTTCGTCTCAAAAGAAGCGTCCAGCCGATCGCATTGAGTCTTCAGGAGGGAAGTAGGTCTCTGTGTTGGCATAAAAAATTGATCTTTGTTGATTACTTGGCTTCGGGCCATTTTTTTCATATCTTCCGTATTTCTTGCTCAGCTCTCTAGACTTGTAATCAACTTTCATGAAAAGGATCATTGGTTGTTTTTAGTATGTATAACTGTAGTTTTTCTGCAATGTTATTTTACATATCTTAGATCTTTACTTGTTAAAACATAATAATGAAAAGAGAGGAGTGTTTGTGGAATAACGAAGGCATGTACCTCTGTTATTCATTTTGGACATGTCACCCCGTCGGCCAATCCTGGGCCAGAGGATTACCAAACGGTGGGGTTGAAGCAGTGATCTCGGATATGTGGTGCTTTATTGAAGTATTTACATGCACCCATTTCGTCGAACCCCTGTTTTGCGCTTGGTTGGGTATCTCTTTCGGCTGGAATCCTTCCCCATGGTCATATACTCATAGACACTGATAGGGGAGTCCGGATATATTGTACTCAAGTACTTTCCCCAATGTTGATTGTAAACGAAAGACTATTTTTAGACAAAAAGTTTTCCTTGTTTCATTGATGTGGTGAGGTCTGCTATTCCTCGGCCAGAGATAGAAACATATCAAGCGGGTACGCTGTCTTCTTCTTCTTCTGGTATTCTTCACGCAGATGCAGAACTGCGTTTCTCCATGGATAGTATGGCTTGAGGTATTTTTCATTCCATGGGTGCCTAAGGACTTCTCCTTTTAAATTACGCAGGTAGTAGGATCCATTTCCTGCAATGTCGTGTATTGCAAATGGCCCTCCCCATGTTGGTGCTAATTTTCCCCACTTTTTCTCTCATTGATATTGCGATATAGTTCTTAGCACATACTGTTCTTCTACAAAATTTCTAATCTTAACCTTCTTATTGTATTCTCTTGCTAGCCTTCGTTGGTAATTATCCATTCTTTGCAACGCTGTCTCCCTTCTTTCTTCTAGATCATCGAGCCTTTCTAACATCATATCTGTTGTGAGGTTCTTTTCCCATGCTTCGGTTTTCGTGGTGGGCATGATGATCTCTATTGGAATGACTGCTTCAGCTTCGTAAGTGAGAATAAATGGAGATTCACCGGTTGCGGACCTTCGTGTGGTTCGGTATGACCATAATGCATTGTGTAGTTGCTCACATCATCGGCCCTTGTGTTCATCCAGTGATTTCTTGAAAATAAGAGCGAGAGTTTTATTCGTGGCCTCGGCTTGTCCGTTGCTCTGGGTGTAGATAGGAGTCGATTTGTTCTTCCTGATCTTGAATGTATCAAAGAGCATATCTATGTTCTTTCCTTGTAGTTGTTTTCCATTGTCGGAGACAATCTCTGCAGGAATGCCAAACCTGCAAATGATGTTCTGAAAGATGAAAGTAAATACGTCTATGTCCCTGATCCTGGCTAGAGCTTTGGATTCCACCCATTTGCTAAAGTAGTCCGTGGCCACGATCAAGAATCGTCTTTTCCCCTTTCCTTCGACCAGGGGTCCGACGATATCTATACCCCATTTTGCGAATGGCCAGGGACTATCTACCGAGTTTAGCTTCGTTGCTGGGGCATGGATTCTCTTGGCGAACCGCTGACACTCTTCGCATCTTCTAGACATCCTGGCAGCATCACGTATCATCTGTGGCTAGTAATATCCTTGCATCTTAGATTTGTTGGCCAATGATCTCATCCCGCTGTGGTTGCCTGCGTCTCCGTAGTGGATGTCCTTCAGGATACAATGACCTTCCTCTCTAGATAAGCAGCATAATAGGGGACCAAGGAAAAATTTCTTGTAAAGAACTCCATCACGAAGATCGTACCTTCCCGCCTTTGATTGTACTTTTCGAGCTTGCTTCAAATCCGTGGGTAGTGCTCCTTTTTTTAGAAAAAGATGGATTTTGGTTCTCCAATCCACTTCGTTGCTGAAGTCTTCGTCCTCCTTCGCTCTTGATAAAATATCATCTTCAACGAAGTCTTCGGCAATATCCTCCCATACATCATCGTCGGCAATATCCTCTCCTACATCGTCTTCATGATTTGTAGTGAAGGTTTGTTGTGGAGTAATCGAAGGCTCGTATACTCTTGCTATCTTGATGGCTTTAACACTTTCATCTTTCAACATGGATGATATGTATGCTAAAGCGTCGGCATGTCTGTTGTCTTTTCTGCATAAATGCCGAAACTTGATGTTGGGCACTTGTGAAGCTAAAGTTTGGACCAAGGCCATGTGCGCTGAGAGGGTCTCATCGTAAGTGTTATATTCTTGCTTTATTTGCCGAATGACCAGTTGTGAATCGCTTGTTAGACGAACATCGGTTATTCCCATCTCTATTATCAAACGAATAGCATGCACTACGGCTTCGTACTCCACAATGTTGTTGGTATGTCCTTCGAATTCCAACCTCAGAGCATGTACGATCATGTCTCCGGTTGGAGTGGTGATTACGATCCCTATGCCTGCGCCTTCTCTATTCCTGGATCCGTCGACGAAAACCTCCCATCTTCTTTGGATTGAGGGTTCAAGTATATCGATTGGATCTTTTCTGTCCTCTTCTGTTCCTGGTATGTCCTTCACTTATTCGCCACTATCCAGAGGTAAATCCGCTAGAAAGTCTGCCAAGACTTGTAACTTTTGGGCAGTTTGAATTTCGTGAATAATATTGAATTGCTCCAATTACATATTCCATTTTGCTATTCTTCCCACCTTTCCTGCATTTTTAAGGACAGACTCTAACGGTGCTTTTCTTGGAACATGAACATAGTGAGTCAGGAAATAATTTCGTAGCTTTTGTGTTGACCATACTAGTGCCAATATAAGCTACTCGATCTTCGTGTAGTTTCTTTCTGCTGCATTAAGAGTTTTACTGACATAGTATATTGGATGTTCTACCTTCGTGTTAGTTCGGACTAACACAACGCTCATTGCATCTTCGGTAGCGGCTATATACAGTGCTAACACTTCATCGGGATCTGGTTTTTAGAGGATCGGAATCGTTGCCAAATATTCTTTGATCTTCTGGAAAGCTTCTTCACATTCAATGGTCCATGCGAACTTACTCCCTTTCTTGAGGATGTTGAAGAAATGCTTGCATTTTCCGGATGACCTAGCGATGAATCTCCCTAGTGCTTCCAGAGATTCGTTGAGATTTTGGACCTCTTTCAAATTCTTTTGGGATGGCATTTCCACGATGGCCTGGATCTTTGCGAGATCAACTTCGATGCCCCTCTTCGTCACTAATATCCGAGGAACTTGCCTGACGTGACGCCGAAGGTACAATTTTCTGGATTCACTTTCATGCTGTATTTTCTCATGGCATCGAAGATATCTTTCAAGTCTTGATGGTGATCTTTGCGCAGCTTACTCTTGACGAGCATATCATCAACGTAGACTTCTCAAGTTTTCCCAATCCATGGCTTGAAGATTGCATCGACCATCCTCTGGTATGTTTCCCATGCATTCCTGAGTCTGAAGGGCATGCGAGTGTAGCAGTAGAGTTCGTGAGGGGTGAAGAATGCCGTGTGTTGTTGATCTTCTTCTGCCAGAGCTATTTGGTTATAACCAGAATACCCATCCATGAATGACAACTCTTCGTGGCCTTCTACCGCTTCCACCAGTTAATCGATGCTTGGGAGCAGGTAGCTGTCCTTCGGGCAGGCTTTGTTGAGATTGGTGAAATCGATGCATATCCTTACTCCTACATTCTTATTTGGTACGATGACCATGTTCGAAATCCAGGTAGGGTATCCGACTTCCTTGATGAATCCTTCTTCCATTAGTTTGGTTAATTCCTTTTCGACTGCCTGATGATATTCTGGCGCTATCTTGTGCAACTTTTGCCTGAAGGGATTCATGTCTGGCTTTATCCGTAGCTCATGCTGTATAATCTTGGGATCGATCCCTGGCATATCGCCTAGCTTCCACATGAAGATATCCGCATAGTCCTTGAGTAGGTTGATCAATGATTCTTATCGATCTTTGTCCATCAAAGTTCCTATCTTGATCATCTTGGGATATTCTTCTGTCCCTATGTTGATTTCCTTCGTGGGCTCTACTGGTGTGAAGGTAGTCTTTGGTTCCCCCAGGAAGGGAACGTTCTTTGATTGCTATTTGGTAGGCTCTTCAGTCCCCTTTTCCCCTGAGGCGCCTGCTTCGGTAGTTAGGACGGTGCTATCCTTCGTCAAACTTTTCCCTGAGATTTCTTCGAGATAAAGATCGATTGCTTTGTCTTTAGCAGATGCTTTGTTTTTGTTTCTTCGGGCTTTACGTTGCTCTTCTTGTTCATTGTTAAGCTGGTTTTGTAAAGCTTGACATTCCCCACTGACTGATCGCCCTTAATTTCCATTAATGCGGGTGTTGGGAATCTAAGGTATTGGTGATATGTTGCTGCCACTCCTTTGAGTTTGTGCACCCATTTTTGGCCGATGATGGCGTTATAGGGAGAAGGAGCGTCCACCACGCTGAATCGGGTACTGACCTTCATCGGTCCTACCTTGACTTCTAACACAATGTCTCCTAGAGGCTTCGTTGGAGCCCCATTGAATCCATATATGGTGTAGTAAGAAGACATCAACTGCTCATCGTTCAATTCCATTCGTTTGAACGTATCATAAAGTAGAACGTTGACTGAGCTCCCTTCGTCAATCAGAATATTCTTTATGTTGCACCCTGCTACTGGTAACGTGAGAACCAAGGGATCGTTGTGATCCTTCATATCTTCTTCTACATCTTCAGCGTCAAATGAAATTGGTGCGTTCATCCATTGTTCGTGTTCATCTACTTCGACTCCATCGATCTTGTATAGCTCACAATAGTCCTCAAATTGCTTTCTCAATCTCTTTCCTATTTGGGCATTCAGTGAGTGGCCGTTGGGTTCTGAACAGGAGATAGTATTGATCGTTCGATTACCCTCAGGGAGTTGGACTTATTTGCTTCTTATGACCCGATCCTCGGTATCTGCCTTTTGGATATATTGTTTGAGATCTCCGGTATCAACCAGCTTTTAGATCATTATCTTGATATTCTTACACTTCTCTGTTTGGTGTCCATTGAAGCAATAGTATTCGCAATAGTCTCTTGATTTTTCTGATCTTGGTGGTTGCTTTCCCTTGGACCATGTCCATTCAAGGTTAGTTCGGTCCTTGATCTCCCTCAAGATGCGGGCATAGTTGGTGTTAAGCTTCATGTAAACCTGATCTTCGAACTTCTTATCACTGCATTGATGATCATCTCTTCATCCTCTTTTATCTTCGTTGAAATGCTCGGTCGAATTGGTTCTCTTTGATTCGCTGGCTTGATCTACCGAGTTTACGCTATGGGATTTTTGCACTTATGCCCTGGGGTTTTCACGCTGTATTTCTTCTAGCCTGGCATGCTTTTCGATGATTACTCGAAGGTCTCCTTCGGTCGTGGGGATACTTCCATGAATCTAAACGAATCGCGGGATCATCCTATCCAATCCCCACTTGTAGCAATTGATGCTGACCACCGGGTCCACATTTCCTATTGCTTGACAGATCTTGTGCCACCTATCGGTATACTCTCTGATTGTTTCTTTGTAAGCGACCGCTAGCGAGAAGAGCTTGTCCATTCCTGCGTTGACGGTCTTGTTGTACATGTAAGTTCTTAAGAATTTCTCAGTGAGCTGGCTGTAGGAGTCGATGGAATTAGGTAGTAGGTTTTCAAACCAGGATAGAGCCGATCCTTTCAAGCTGGAAGGGAAGTATCTGCATAAGACCACATCATCTTGATCTCATGCGGCCAAAGTACGATTGTAATACCGAAGATGGGCCGCGGAGTCACTGGATCCATCGTAACATTCGAACACTGGGATGGAACACTTTTGGGGAAGGAGAGCTCTGGCCAAATATGCGGTTAGCGGTGTGATGGCGGCTTCTCTCATCACTTCTTATATTCTTCCTCCTCCTTGCCTTGCTTTCAGTTGCTTGATTTCAGCCATCATTTAGGCACGAAGGTTCTCCATTGCGAGATGGTGGTCCTCTCTGACTGTAGATCGTCATGATCTTCGGTTCTCACTATCGTAATAGTCTGAGTCCTCATGAACATAATCTGGATCGGATAGTCTGTTTCCTATGGACGCTCTTCGGTTTAATGGCTCGGGGTTGTTAACATTGGACACTACCATCCCTCGGTCCTGATTTGGCGGTGGTGCCTTGGAATTGGCTTCATTGTGCTGATTCTCTACTTCGGCACTGTGGGCAATCCTATCTTTGAGCTCTTGGTTTTCTTGTGCGAGTAATGCCGCAGCGTCCGCATACACCTTCTGGTTTCTTTTCAACTCTTCGAGCTCTGCTATCATTTGGATGGAGTGGTACGATCCTTGTTTCGGAGTTCCCACTTGTGCTCGTCCCCCGGCGGCTACAGTGTGATCTTCATCAACAGTCTGTATTAGGGGGACGGGAGAATCAGTGGGTGGGACCTGCAACTCCACAGGTTATTGTGCTGGTTGGTTTGTCACTATCAGAGGTTGGAGAGTCAGTAGCGGTTGGTTCCGTTCATCGGTGAGGCATCCCATAGATGGGTTGTTGCATCGTTGATTCTGCTACTCCTTCTGCACGGGTTACCGCTGCCACTTTGGAGGCTCCATCTTTGGCCGCTGCAGCTTTGAGAGCCGATGCTGCTATAGCTGTGGCATCGAGAGGTGTGGTACTTTCAGCTCCATCTTGCCTTCTATTTAGCGCTTTGAGCTTCCCACCCTTTTGTTTGATGCGTGTTACAACTGGCGTGGTCCTGTTTGTTTCCTTTGATGTTGCCTTGGCTTTTCCTACATCCTTTGTTTTATCCATATTCTTTCTTCTGCAAAAAAGAAAACAAGACATTGGAAGGGAGGAAATATCCACATAGGTGATAGACGCATTTATGTGTCTAATTTGTCCTCAATGTTTCGTATTGTTAGTACTCGTTTTTGTCCTTATTATGGTGTTTTGTGTGTTTGTAGGTATTTTTTGGAAATAAAGATTGTTGGAAAAGTTGCTCGGAACACCCCCGGAGGACATTTGCTATTCGGACTCCCACTTTGGATAAGGGGTAGCCCAATTACTAAGGGGCACCCAACTGATATTCGCACCCCCAGCTGTTGGATAAGGGCTGACCTTCTTCTCCATTTGAATTTTATTTTTGGCGGGAAAATGGTGGCACTACTGGCAGATTTTCAGTTCGTCGTTTGGAGGAGTTTTAATGCGATTCAATGGCTGAAATTTCATGGGATGACTTGTTAGAGCCTAACAGGGTTGTTATGGGTCGATTTGTCATCTACTTTTGGCTAGATAATTCGTGAGGAGAAGGCAGAGGAGCACGAGTTTGCATGGGTATGTTACGGGATTACAAAGAGTTTGAGCGTGTTTGAAAGACTTGTTGAGCGTGATTGAGTTATACAGGGATAGTTTGGAGTGAATTGTATTGCAACAGACGCGTGCTGCTACAAAAATGGAAAGATTTTTATCCCGAGAATATATTCATTGACTGCCGAGTAATGGGAGGATTTTTTGGATTGATGACGAGTTATTCTTGGTCAAAAGGTGTATAAATAGTTTGTTGGGGTCGAGTAGAGGGAGGATGGAGAGTTTGGGGACATTTTAGAGCATTACAGAGCTCAGAAAGTCGAGTTGCAGAATCATCATCTTTGCTGCTGCTGAAGAACAAAAGACTACCAGAGGCGGTCGTTAATTTCTGAAGAACATAAGACGCACAAGAAGCGATCGTTTCTTCTAAAGTGACAACGACAGTCCATTCTTATCGTATCAGATCAGATTCGGTTTGTAACAAATATAATTGTTACAAACCCGGTTTTTAATAGTTTTTCTCCATTTCATCATTTGTACACCTCCTTTGAGCAATAAAAATGGATTTTGAGCGTGTTTCCAACATGATGAGCTAGAACCCATCACTGGGACGAAGGAGGAAGCTGTTTTGCACCCATGTGGTAATTCTAATTAATTCCTTTATGACTATTTGCACTATTATAATTGATTTATGATTTTTCTTGATTATTTGTGAATTCGTTAGATGTCGCATGCTTAGTCTTAGGTACTTTAGATGTGCCATGCTTGTGAGTTACATATAATTCTTTTTAAAGTCTATCTTGGCAAAGAATTAGAGTCAATGTTTGTTATTTTATGAGCTTTAATTGTCCGGAATTAATAGATGAACCGCATGAATGTGAGAATTGGTGGAATCCTGAGTCCCGGTAACTCTCTCCATCTTGTGACATAAATTGTATATATTCTTTATTTTTATTATTTTTCTTTATTAAATCCTAGATTCGATTTCATCAAGTCCGAGTGAACGACAACTCTACTTACCACTATTCTAAATTCGATCAATTTTTGGCGCCGCCGACGCGGACTTGTGTATAGATTTGTTTTTAGGTTTTATTTCTTTTATTATTATTTTTGTTCTTTTTTACGCGTTTTGGTATTTCTGTTTGCTTTCAGATTTGGAGTGGAGCGAAAGAAAAAGAGAAAGTGCTGAAAAGAAAAGCAAATCCAAAATAGGAAAGAAAAGAGAGATCCGAACGGAGTGAAGAAGAGAATTTTGTATATAGTGTAATTATTATTATTATTTTATTTTTAGAAACTGTAATTAGGAATATATTTTTGTAATTTTTGGACTTTTTAATTTTTGGACTATCGGACATTATTAATTTTAAACCCTAAGGAAGGGTAATTTAAATATAAACTGCACAGGGAAGGACGGTGATTACGATATCACCTCGGCCCCTCGGGTTCGTACACGACATAGGAGTCGTGGCCCGAGTCGACTTCAACGGTTCATCCCCGTCCGGAACGGGAGGTAAGAATTCTAAACACCCGCGAATCCCCGTCAGCGGGTTTCTTTGGATGATTTTATGTGCATATATGTTGAGGTCTTGAATAAATTTGCTTTAATTTCCTAGTAAAGGGCAAGGACTGGCCATACAAGATAAGAGTTCGGATTTCATCACCGTTCTCTTCTTGCCCGCCTTAGGAAAACGAAACCAAACACGAACCTAAGCCTAAAATTTTGACTAGAACGAGACCGATAGGGTAACGAGCTTAATAGGAAAGTCATTCGAAAAATATTGGTTACTCTTTAAGCATACTTCGAAGTTCATGATGGTTTCTGTAAGTTGAATGCGTGATTGCGCCGCCTTGTAATGCGGTGAGGCCTTGGGTATCAAAGCTCCACGCAGCTTCCCTCGCCTCTTTTCAACTTACTTAAACTCGGATTGATTCCAGAGGGGTTTGCTCAGATTGTAACGAATTCCCTTTCGAAGGATTATAAGCTGGTCTAGAAAACAATCTAAGTGGAGCCATCATGCTTTTTGTTTGCTAGAAATCATTAGGTTTGTTGTGGTCGAGTCAGCCTTGTTTGTGCTTGTATAGAATTCCCTTGCAGTTAGAATGTCAAACTGGTATTATAATAGCCATCACAATGAATATGAATATCCAACTGAACAATATGGACATCACTCTTTTTATGACCAGAGTGTGAATAGTGGTTGGGAACGCCAACCTTTTGAAGATTATGGCTCATACCATGGTGAGCCCAATTACTATTCACATGAATACCGGTCATACGAGGAAAATTCCTATAATTCCTCTTCTCTAGATGAAGCACGTAAGATACTTGAGTCAACATGTAAGTTAACTGAGTCAACACGTGAATTTGCTGAGACAACACGTAGGTTAGAGTTAGAGACGGAAGAAAGAATTGCTCGAATTACTCTTGATTGCCAATACATTCTTTCCAATATCACCCGTGAAAATGAGAACAATTTTTATAATCAGGATGACGAGGTTAGATTTGGTAACACTAATTTAGATGAGGTTCAACCATTTTCATGTTATTATAATGATGATTATGATGAGGATAGTGTTGATGAAGAATTTGAAATAAGTAGGCATAGTGATCAGGAATTTGTTACTCCAATTGAGCTTAATAATGATAATATTTCTAGTTCAAATCCAAATAATTTTAATAATTATTCACCTATTCAAAAGGATGAGGATTTGACTAGAAATACCCCCGTTTTAGACGATGTAGTATTTCTTTGTGATTACGAAGCCAATGATGGTTTAGAGGAACGAGTATATTTTGAGTCTAGCGATTTAGAAACAATAGACTTAGAAAAAGAAAATGAACTCGTAGAGATTAGTGAGGATGTACCTGACTTAGAAGAATCAATTGACCATTTTCAGGAATCAGATGACCTTGAAATTAGGGAAGTTGTGACTAGTCTTTCTAGAGACACTGAAAACTCTAAGTTTGGGGGTGATTATCATTCTCCATGTGCCTTAACTCTTAGAAAGGTCCCTAACTTGGGACTTGACATATGTGCCTCAACCATTTTAAAAGATTATCTTCATACACTTTTTCATGAACCTAGTTGTGTCCATAAAGAAGTTCAGTTGTTAGAAACCCATCCTCTGGTTGATGTGGTTAACCCAGGCTATGATACCACGATTGACTTTGTTTTCCCACCAAAAACCTTCCTTCCAATTGTGGGAACTTATAAGTTTCAGATGTGTCAATTATTAAGTTTTGAGACTAAACCGAATTACTTTAGGATATTAGGGTCGACACATTTGCTTAAGGAAGACCACCAATCTTATTGTGGTCAGCTGTGTAAGTCAAAACTGATTGACTTAGAGGATCCTCAATTATTCAGGTTATTGTTATGTGTTTCTAAGTTCTTAATCGAGTATTTCAGACTCTACAACCTGATCTTAAGAATCCTTCTTTTGAGGAAATCCATCCCATGAAAACATTTTATTTAGACCCTTTTATAGAGCCTGAACCCGAACCACAACTAGATGTAGTTGTCTTAAACAAAACAATATATAAGGGTGTGTTGGATATCTTCCTGGTTTGTTGCAGTTTCCTCTTCTTGTGGTTAACACTTTTTGATCCAGATGACCCGCAGTTATTCCGGCTGTTGCTATATGATTCTTCGAGGTGACTAATCTCTTCCATTGTCTGGCTAAAGACTTTAAACTTAGCACTTCTTGGGAGGTAACCCAATATTCATGCGACACGGTAATATCTTTCCTTAACTCTTTTACTTCAAATGGTAACAGTTTCTCCTTGTTCATGCTTTTAATTTCATCTTTAGAACATTGAGGACAATGTTAGATTTAAGTTTGGGGGTATGGGAGAAAATTTTTGTTAGTTGCAATAAATAAACTCCAGAGCCTAGAAATTTATGCTTCTTAAGGATGGCACTAACCAATCTAAGTGGATGGAAGCATTTTGGTTGTAGGAGTTGAGGAACCAATCAAATTAGATGGCAACATCTAAAGAGTCTATTCATAAAAGCACAGAGCTCAGGTGTTAGAAATAACATGATAGTTTCACCATATCTCGTTGAGTCCCTTTCACTTCTGTTTTTATTTTGTTTTGTTCTTTTTAAACTATGTTTCTCTAAGTGATTAGGTGGGGCCCACGAATCAAGTTGTTACCAATGCTAGGGTGAATTAGAGTGATTGAGATACCAAAAAAAGAAAAAAAAAAGAAAAAAAAAATTGAGACAAGACCATCAGATCAACCGGAATAAATTCAATAAAGTCGACCATTGGAACCCTTGTATATGCCAGTGGTGTTGCCCTAGAGTTAGGATTATCGATAATAGGTTCCCTTGTATATGCCAGTGTGTTGATATTAGTCAGACTAGTATCTCAGTCCATTAGGATAGGTTCATTTTGGCGGAGGCCTTCAGACAGATATGGGAAACACCGTTCACTTAGTAAACATCAAAACCATCTATGTTTTTCTCTATATCCATCTTCTTGATCTATCCATGTGATTAGTTTTGACTCCGGGTATTGATGTCCATAGTGAGACTATCTGAGTAGAGCTGTGTGACTTATATATGAATTTTAGTATGCTTGAGTGCAAACTCGTGTACAACAATTGGAATTTCGCATCAGGGTACTTCCTCCTGTAGTCAATAAGTATGCCAACCAAGGAGATTCTTTAGTGCCTTCCAAGGTTCTGCGTAGATAGCTAGGATCTGGAGTAAAGGTTCGTGGGTACACCTCTGGTAAACCCTCCGGAGACAACACTCCGCCACTAGGGCCACCTAGGGGTTCAAATGATTTTTATTTTCTAGAATAAATTTGCTCGAGGACTAGCAAATAATAAGTTTGGGGGTATTTGATAGACGGATTTATGTGTCTAATTTGTCCTCAATGTTTCGTATTGTTAGTACTCGTTTTTGTCCTTATTATGGTGTTTTGTGTGTTTGTAGGTATTTTTTGGAAATAAAGATTGTTGGAAAATTCGGCTCGAAAAGTTGCTCGGAACACCCCCGGAGGACATTTGCTATTCAGACTCCCACTTTGGATAAGGGCTAACCCAATTACTAAGGGGAACCCAACTGATATTCGCACCCCCAGCTGTTGGATAAGGGCTGACCTTCTTCTCCATTTGAATTTTATTTTTGGCGGGAAAATGGTGGCACTACTGGCAGATTTTCAGTTCGTCGTTTGGAGGAGTTTTAATGCGATTCAATGGCTGAAATTTCATGGGATGACTTGTTAGAGCCTAACAGGGTTGTTATGGGTCGATTTGTCATCTACTTTTGGCTAGATAATTCGCGAGGAGAAGGCAGAGGAGCACGAGTTTGCATGGGTATGTTACGGGATTACAAAGAGTTTGAGCGTGTTTGAAAGACTTGTTGAGCGTGATTGAGTTATACAGGGATAGTTTGGAGTGAATTGTATTGCAACAGACGCGTGCTGCTACAAAAATGGAAATATTTTTATCCCGAGAATATATTCATTGACTGCCGAGTAATGGGAGGATTTTTTGGATTGATGACGAGTTATTCTTGGTCAAAAGGTGTATAAATAGTTTGTTGGGGTCGAGTAGAGGGAGGATGGAGAGTTTGGGGACAGTTTAGAGCATTACAGAGCTCAGAAAGTCGAGTTGCAGAATCATCATCTCTGCTCTTTCTTTGAAGAACAAAAAGACTACCGAGGCAGTCGTTAATTTCTGAAGAACATAAGACGCACAAGAAGCAGTCGTTTCTTCTACAGTGACAACGACAGTCCATTCTTATCGTACTCTGTAACAGTTCGGTTTGTAACAAATATAATTGTTACAAACCCGGTTTTTAATAGTTTTTCTCCATTTCATCATTTGTACACCTCCTTTGAGCAATAAAAATGGATTTTGAGCGTGTTTCCAACATGATGAGCTAGAACCCATCACTAGGACGAAGGAGGAAGCTGTTTTGCACCCATGTGGTAATTCTAATTAATTCCTTTATGACTATTTGCACTATTATAATTGATTTATGATTTTTCTTGATTATTTGTGAATTCGTTAGATGTCGCATGCTTAGTCTTAGGTACTTTAGATGCGCCATGCTTGTGAGTTACATATAATTCTTTTTAAAGTCTATCCTGGCAAAGAATTAGAGTCAATGTTTGTTATTTTATGAGCTTTAATTATCCGGAATTAATAGATGAACCGCATGAATGTGAGAATTGGTAGAATCCTGAGTCCCGGTAACTCTCTCCATCTTGTGACATAAATTGTATATATTCTTTATTTTTATTATTTTTCTTTATTAAATCCTAGAATCGATTTCATCAAGTCCGAGTGAACGACAACTCTGCTTACCACTATTCTAAATTCGATCAATAGGCTCCGTTAGTAAAGTGAATATGGGAAAAGGAATGTTCATAGCGTAAATCCAAAGAAAAGCACAGATCCCCAAAGGTCTCCGAAAGAAAAGACAGACTCGATAAATAGACCCAAAGATGTTTTCACGGGAAAACGTAGATCAAGCACAGATCTGAAGATTTTTCAAGGGAAAACGTAGATCAAGCACAGGTCTGAAGATTTTTCAAGGGAAAACATACAGTATAATTTCTATAAAATAATAGGCTTGGGACCAAGAAAAAATATTATTTTAAAGAAATATTATACTATCGATAATATAATAAATTATTATTTTATAATTAAGTAATATATAATTATTTAAGAAAGTAATTCCTAGCTTGGAGGTTGAATAATACTTGTAGGTTAAGTAAAATATCGACTAATTTTATAAAAGCATTATATTATTGACTAATTGCAATACAAATACTCGCACTCCAAGTATTAATGACACTTCAAAATTACTTCTTGTTGCAGTATAACAACGTGGCCCCGGGTACTTTGATTGCATTACGAATTATTAGGGATAAACTACAACTTGATTTGAGTTTTAAAGAAAAAGAAACCAATATTAAATTATATTTTGGGAAAATTTAATATGTATGAAATTAATTTTTTATTTTTCTAGTAGCATTTATTATTTTATATATTATTTGGGACCTAACAATCATTAAGGAGAACTTTTGAAATGTATTATTTTATGATTTTATCAAATTTATTATTTTATCACTTAGGGCCCGAATCGGGACCAAGAAATTTTATTATTTTAACGAGAATATTATATTATCGAGTATCACTTTAAAGAAGTTATATTGTAGATCCAAAAATAGCGTACATAGATCTAGACATAGGTCTTGTAGATACTTCACAAAAGAAAGTATACCTAAGGATTTTTTATAAGTGAAAACTTTATTTCGTCTATTTGACTTCTCTAATTGGGTTGTTTTTTTTTTTTGTTTTTTTGCTAGTTTGTCACCCAACAACGGTATTGAAAACCATTGTTGAACGATAAAAAAGTTCACATGAAAAGATAAATCTTTTTACCGGGACGTGAAAGTCCCTGTTTCTAGCGCCAGATTGTGAACAAAGATGTAACGATGGTACCATTGTGTCCACAAACAATATTCGCAATATAAGTAAAATCACATGAATGATTGAAATACATATAAAACAGCGTATAATAATGATTTGGGAGACTCTGAGCCTTGGGGCTCGTCCTTGTCTCGCATCATAGACGAATCTATGATAAGTCAAACGTCTCATGAGGTATAACAATAAGATTATAAATACGAAACATAAATGAGACGATGATTTACGTGGTTCAGCACTAAGGCCTACGTCCACGGGGTTGGTTTTTCACTATGAATCATATGAGATTACAATGGGTAGTCGAATGACTCTGAGTAGGGAACGAAGCTAGGAGGGTTATACATAAAACTCATACTTACTCTTACAATTTCTCTCTCCTGAACTATAGTTCTCTCTTCCTAAAATTGGTCGATCCCTTCTCCCTTAGTGGAGCTGGGTATTTATAGGCCTTTTACATGGGGCCCTCCCTATGTTTCTTCCATGGAAATGTCGACACATGTCCTAGGCGCGTAGCATTTAATGCGGGTGGTTAGGACAGTCTGCATTCCTCGGGCAGCTGTTGACGCGTGTGTCAGCTGCACTTCCTCTTGCTCGTACGATCTGGATCTTCCTTGGGATGGTAAAAAGTAACCTCCTAGGACTTTATTCAGTACTTCGCGGCGGTTCTATCATCGGGTGATCCTAGATTTGTCATCGTTGAATCTGCATGATGATGGATACGTGGCAGATGATGGTGATGCCTGCTCCTTAGCTGTTATAACGTGGCATCATCGTTTTGATGCCCCTTATGATGATGGGTCACATGTGTTTCCTTCTCGACACGTGGCTAATCGTGAATTATATGTATACAGAGGTGGTATTTAATACACCCTCCGTTTCAGAAAGACATTCCGTTTTGACTTTGCAAGATATTAAGGAGACCATAGTAATTTACATGCCTACCCGTAATTACTTGCCTAATTTATTTCAATAAAACTGTTAATAATAAGAACTACCGAAAATTGATATGGGATTGTAAATAGGAAATACAAAAAGGAATGAAGGATATATTTGTTTCCTTAATTACACATATTTCATTAATATTTTAGATTGGGTCACATTAAAAAATATTTTATAAATATAAAAACTTAAGGGTATATTTGAGAGTTCATTGGAAAAATATGACTATAAACAGAAGCTGGATGTAATTTTGGAACAGACCAAAATGGAATAGAGGACGGTCTTTTTGAAACAGAGGGAGTAGGTAGAATTTATGTTGAAACTAGGAACCGATTATTTAGGTCAAATTTCAGTTATCCAGGAAGTCTCATTCTTTCGAACATATCAAAATTCGAAAACCATAATTTGGAAACATATATTATCTAGTTCGACTCAAACACTGATTTCTATTAGCTTTGTATGTTTCGTTTGCACTATATATACTCACACACATAATACATGGTAGCATGTGTTGCATGTATTGCAGTTTAATTTGATCAACTCTTTCTTCGGCTTTCTTGAACTAAAGAGATTCAAGTTATAAAAAAAATAATGTACATAGTTTTTCCTTCACCTTCATGTTTTATCAGATAAGCAAGTTCGTTCAATCCGTTTCAGGAAAAGAGAAGAAGAGAATTTTAAGTTTTTAATTGAAGTACTGGTCCAATTTCGTATGGCTTCTCTTAAATATAGCCCACACTTTTATTAACCAAAGCCCCTTTTAACAATAGCCCACGATATTTTTCAAGTTATTAACCATAGCCCATATCATAGCCCAAACCGACTTAGCATAAATCAGTTTCTAGTAGAGGCGATTTAAGTTCAAATGATCCAACTCAGTTTCAGTTCACGGCCATCAGAGTGTGCGTGAGTTTCCTACGGTTGGAATATAGGTTTGATGGTGTACAAGGTATTCAATCGTGAATTATGAAAGTCGGAGGATCACTTGGATGATGTAATTACCGTGGAGATGTACTTAATCATGCCAGCGAGAAAAGAGAAGACAGAGACGATAATGTTATGGAATATTGATAAGTGATGAGACTGTGATGCTGATGCCGGCAGTAATAATGACGAGAAGGTTATGACTGGCATTCTGCCAGTGACGAGAGTTAGTTGCTACTCAAATAAATGGATGGACTGAGATTTTGGTTAATTGGATATGAGTGGCTTGCTGGAATTTGTGTGATGGATAGGGAGAGATGTTCGGTAGAGCTGGCAGTGATGGTGTTGTGGCTTATATTTGGTAGTGATAGTTGATAAATGGCGAGAGAATCATGGGTCATTGGGTTTTCCTGGTGACGATGGAGCTGTAGTATTGCTTCCATTGATGGCAGTTGATGGTAGGCTTGGGAAGTGGTCTGTTTTTGCCTACAAATTAAACCGCAAGTGCACGGTGTCTATTATGCAGAACTGGGCAAATACGGGTCGAACCACAGAGACTTGTGGTGCTGTATGTTGATCTAAGGCTTTACTACAGCTGACTTCAAAGGAATGTAGCACAAATATGGGGGTTTTTAGTGTCGAAACGACTGAGTTGTTTTTGTGACAATGAACTAAGTTGTAAAAAGCAAATTGTAAACAGATAGAGAGCACTAGGGTGTTAGACTTCACCTCATAATCCTATGCTAAGGCAAAACATACTCCATTCATGTCTTATACCTCCCTTTGGAGGCCTCAGGTGGGGGAATTCTTTAGCAAACTATCCTAACTCACTCCTAGTATAGCTTGTCTTTTCACAGTACAAACTATCACAAGCTCATTTGGTTTGTTGGCTAACTAATTACTCCTAAAGCAATTCAACTGATGTCACTAATTCATTCCTAGTATAGCTTGTCTTATTACAGTACAAACTATCACAAATTCATTTGATCCATACAGCATACAATTACTCATCTCAATTAAGCACAACAAGACACAAATTTTGAATAAGAGTTAACTCAACATATGATCAGGGATTTCATCAAACACCCTAGCTGATGGAATTAGAACATAACTAAGATAATTAAACTACAAATTACACTAAGTTTGTGCTCTGGCTAGCCCAGGCATAAGTTCTTACAACACAAGACCCCTTCTATTGATACATGCAAAATACCAAACCCTAATTCATTTTAAATTGAAAAGTAAACGCATACCCAATCGCCCATACTCCCTGAATCGCACTCTCCTCTGTCAATTCGTCTCAGAGCTGATGGTTTCCCTCAATTGATTTGATGTAAGAGCAAACCCTAGCTCCAATTATCTCTAACCTAGCTTCTAGGGTATGGAGAAGCTATGATAGAGATAATCTCGAGATAGGGTGGCGGAGCAGGTGGCTGATGGAGTCAGGTGCAGAGATGGAGTGGTGGTGAAGAGGTAGCTCTGCCATGGGTATGGAGAAGAAGGTAAAGGGGATGGTTTCTCTGAGGAGTAGGTCGGGGAAGAAAGAGAAGAAGGAAGAAGAAATGGGTTTGCTCGAGTGGGGGTATGGGTATAGGGCAATTTGGTGCGGAGCAGGTGCAGCGATCTTCGATGAGAATGATGGAGCGAGCGTCGGATGCATAGGATGGAGATCTCAACGGCTCAGGGATCATCGGGCTATTTTGGTGTTGAGCGAATGCATCAAGGGACGATGTGAGGAAGGCAGCGAACGTTGGATGTTGAAGGAGAAAATCTGACGGCTCAGAGGGAACGGGTTCGGATCCGGGTCGTGGCTAGCTCAAGCCCATGTCTTCCTTGTTGGGTTGCAACTGATGCGCGCGGTCTTTGGCTTTTTGCTCCATAGACGCTTGTCTCCACTTTTCTGCTCTTTTGGCTCCTCAATTTCTCCGAGCTGTATTTATTTCCTAAAAACACAAAATTAATTAGTACAAATATTTATTCTTGAAAACAAAGAAAATACAGAATGCGGGATAATATCGATTTATGAGCACAAAAGATGAGTTAAATGCCAATAAATAGATGTAGAAATATGCAATATTTGGCACTCATCAAATACCCCAAACCCGAATTTTACTTGTCCTCAAGTGAAACGAGAAATTAAGAAATCCTAATTATACCCCTGTCGCAGTCTCTCGAATGCATTTAGCGTATGCACTAAGCCTTTAAACCCCTAGGTGTCCCTAGTGGACGAGTTGTAGTCTCGTGAGGGTTTACCAGAGGTGTACCCACAAAACCTTCTCCAACTTCAGAGTGTAAAGAGTCTCAAGCATCCAAGAAGCTATGAGGACATAGAGTTTCTGCATGCTAGTAACAAGAAGTTAGAACTACCAAAGAACGCATTCTCATCCTTAAGTGCTGAGCGAGAAGTAACCATACCATATGAAATAATTCGGGTTCGATTGTGATCATAAGCCTTGACTTTGACCGGTTGTCAGCCGACACAAATATAATTACACTTTCTTACTACTCAAAATATAAATATAGCAAGGGCAAGAAAGGATCGATCCCACAGAGAGGTCTAGGTTGTCAAATTGTTTCGGTTCCCTATAAATAACACCGGGATTTTGTGATTATAATAAACTAAATAAAAGCAAATAAAGAAAAGCAAACAAATCGAATCAAGGATAAGAAAGTATTGGTTAAGGATTTCGTTTTCATTCACAAACATGTTTTCAACACAATAACTAGAATTGATATTTTAATCTCAACTTTTATCAAAGACCCTAGAATACCTTGATCGCAAGAATATCCCGCTAATCTCCTCTTGTCATCAACAAACACATTAAAAGATGCGAATATGAATTCTATCTAAAGGAACAACCTAACGTGTAAAAGCACTAATCAAGTTTAATTCCCTAGATGCATTAAGTTCTATGAAATCAGGCCAATCAAAGCAATCGAACGTGTAAAAGCACTAATCCGATTTAACAAAGGTTATGGTTCACATATGATCATAAGAATATATCACTACAAACTATAATCATATTTATGCTACTTGTAATCAGGAATCTATCACTTTTGCGTATAATAAATCCTAATCTAGCAAGAGAGATGAAAACAAACTCAATCGATTCGCGACTCGACTAACAAGCATTCAAATCATGTAACAATATTCATGGTGAATCATAAACGATAATATGGATACAAAACTAATTTATTGAATTAAAACCCATATTTGGAAATCAAACTTATTCCATTCCATAACCAATAATAAAAACTCTAGCTCATATTCATGGAGTTCATAACAAGAAGAAAGAGAAATTTCATGTTTCTAAACCCTAGAAAACAAAGTAGAGGCAAAAAGAATAATAAAAGATATCTCCAAATTCACTCTAAGCTTCCCTATATATAGAGTTTTTGTAACCTCTTGGTGAAGAAAACTAGGAAACCTAGTAAAAATAGGAAAGTGTCCGTGCATCACACCCCGTCCAAAACAGTTGCCAAAACTTGTTAGAATTCCCAAAGACAACTCACGGCCAAGGCTGGTCACGTTCTAAGTTCCGCAAGCAAAACAACTGGGCTCACGTCACCGAAGTCCAGCCCATTTTCTCATTATTGGCTTGTCAGTTTTGTGGAACTGACAAGCCATTCCATCTTTCCCTCGGAATTAACTCTCTCCCAGTCCGTAACTCCGTCTTCCCAGCTTTACCAATTGCGAGTTCCATCACAAATCATCATTCCCATGCCATCATTCTCGTGAACTCTTCCTCAGTTCCCTGTTTCCTTCTCGTTCTTTAACTTATTGACGGCAAACAACCAACCACAAACTCAGCCAGGCAATTCACTCCTTCATCGCTGCCATCGCCATCGATTAATGGCAGTAGCAGCTACCATATAATCTTTCAAGCTCACAACACCACTGCGTAACAGCATTCCCATCACCGATGCCTCAAACCCCGAACTCAAGCTTTCATCATCAATACTGCCAAGCGCTTCAACCACAGCTCACTCCAGTCACAGCCAACGATGGCTGTTATGGCAGCAACACCATTAACCACCCTTGCAAACTCAAACCATCTCCTCCATCTCTGTCATCTTATCTCATTGTTCCATCGTCACTGTCAGTGCTCGAGAAATCCTAACTGCCATCGATCACAGCTTCGAACTCCTCTCCATCTCTTTCTCGTTGTCGACACCATTAAACCATTCTATAGCCTTCATTCTCAGCAGCCGTCTCGTCGTCCTCCATCAAACTCCACCGCTGCCAACTGTGTTTCATCTTCCCTG
This sequence comes from Papaver armeniacum, assembly GCA_023531295.1. Taxonomy (NCBI): domain Eukaryota; kingdom Viridiplantae; phylum Streptophyta; class Magnoliopsida; order Ranunculales; family Papaveraceae; genus Papaver; species Papaver armeniacum. The sequence goes on from JAJJWW010010418.1 coordinate 91,251, forward strand.
ACCAACAACCTCCACCATCACGAGCTCTTCACCACAGCCATCAATGGCAACAACACCGAACTCCACTATCTGCCATCGCCATCACCGTTTTCCTGTCGAGCCACAGCAGTAGCTTCTCTATTGACCATCGAACACCGATCAACCATCTTCATCTCGCCTGTATAAACGAAAACCATGGTTCTCGGTTTGAACCGAAAACTCGACTGAAACTTATTAAGAAGAAGACGCAGGTGCCCTAAGTAAATAGGACGGGTGCCTTTAATAGCCTTTGAATTCCGGCTTCCTCCTTTGTAAAATACATGACTGTGTTTAGCATTCCATTTGAAACAGGACATCCCTTAACAGGATGACTTCCCCTTAACGTACAATTGGGGTGTCAATAACACTTGCCCTTTTATGCTTCAAGTTCTTGTTTTGTTCATAACTTCTTCATACGAACTCGGAATGACTCCATTCTTTCGGCATTGTCTTCATCTTCTCGTCCTCTACACAATGAAAAGTAGAAATCTTGTATTTGAATGAGTTCCAATTGGTCTTTTTGCTCCAAATGACTCCATTGCACCTAATAAACTCAAAAGCACACATAAGATACATAATTTACAAGAAAACTCGCAAAGAAAGCATAAATACTATATATTAAATACGGTGTATTCTACACCTATCAGACTTCTGCCTCACCATTAGGGTTTTATGATGATTGCACTCAAAAAGATCGCTTTTTTAGTCTCTCATGTGTGCAGGCAGGAATGAAGAGAGAAATCATGCACACGTTGTAGGTGAGAAGGATAACCTTCCGAAATAATTTCTGGAGACTCCACAGAGTTGTGGACAAAAAGAATCTTTTTCTGATGATCTCTAAGAAAGGAAATCAACCATTAGCAAGGGTGGGAGTACTCACTTACCTTCTCACCCGATCGGCAATTAATATCACTCTCTCAGCATTCATAGAAACGTCTTCAATCTTCGGTCTTCGGTCTTCAAATGGTGATGATGAACTTCTGAACTTTACAAAAACTTGACAAAATTATTATTTTTTTTTTAACATTAATTTGGAATGAAAGTAACAATAAAACAATAAAACACAATTTTTCACAAACTTCATTAATTCTCATCTTCTTTTCTTTTCTTTCCTTTGTTGCACGTAACCTTGGACTATCTCAATTTTTCTTCGAATATTCTGATGATGCTCCGCTTGCTGATGATGATGTGTTTCTATGAATCTGTTGATGTTGTTGAGAGGGAGAGAGTGATGCTAACTGTAAATCGGTATTTAGAAGAAGTTTTCATCTTTAAACGTCACCCTCATGATTGACAAAAATTAGCACTCAATAGATCAAAAGTAGTGCTGAAAGTGGTGCGAAGTTGGGTAGCTCACCATTCCTACCCGGAATTGACGTACGGTGACACACACTCTAATGACTTTTCTAGAAAGTTGCAAAAAATGAAGGTTGGTGCCTCACTTGATGTAAAATGGGTAGTCTCCACTATGGGTGATCACAATTCTACTACCGAATGTCTAAACAGCACCTAGTTCGCCCTCCGGTGTGGTTAAATCCAACTTTAACGCTTTAATCAACTAAGAAACCCGATTGCGTTCTCCAGTACTTCCAAGTTCTGTTATTTCGGTCAGATTCTCAATGTAAACATAGCTAGAAGCATGATAGTGACTCTAAAATCTCTAAAAGTTGGAGGTTTTTATTTGCAAAAAGTTTTGAATTTTTTTTTTTTTTTTTTTTTTTTTTTTTTTTTGAAAATAAAAGACTAAAAACTCTATATGCAAATGTACCCCCAAACCTAAATCAAACATTGTCCTCAATGCGTCAACAGATGATAAAATTTTAAACAGTCACATACCAAGAGAACTATGCTGATTAGAGAAAAGGGAAGAGATTACCGGTATGTCGGCGGGAGCAAGGTTAGAGCTTCATTTGTCAAGGCTAGAATCCAACATTCTCAGTGGAGATCATATCGGATTAGCACAATATATGCACAAGAAGACTCAACCGATTCAAGAAAAGAAAATTTAACAAGTCCTACCGGATTATATACAATGAAAATTCACCATACACCAACAATCTAAAGAGTTGAGGATCAACCCAAAAGACGATATGTACAAACATCAATGACCTTACAAAGATATAACATGAGAGTGCAGGAAAGATTGCATACGTGAACAAGTTACCCCCAAACCTAAACTTGTCAACAGATGTGGTCTTGAGCACAAAATCTTGCAATTTTAAAGGTACATCATGCAAAAGGTCTAACTCAAAATGAGTTTTACTAAGAACAGGCAGACATACACATTCCAACTGTGGTTCCTTAAAAGTGTTATACTTTGATGCAAAATAGTCCAAGAGGACTTGGGAAGCACAAATCTCTAGGCCTAAATTAGGCATTTTGAGAAAAGTTGGTTTTGCAATTTTGTTACAAACTACACCTAGGTTTGGTGGAGAAGTTTCAATCTGTGCCTTAGGAGAGAGATTAGGTACATCTAAGTTGTTTTCATGTATAAGGTCATTTGCACCATCACACACTTTCCTAAGGTCAGAAAAAGAAGGTAAATCATGCTCACTTGCATAGAACAATTCATCAATCTCCATGTCATAATCATCAGAGGAGGAAACATATTGTGACATGGGCAGGGAATCAGACACAAAAATAATATCATGATCCAAAAGAACATTAGTGTCAACAGAAGATTCATCCTTTCTTAAGTCACAAACAAGTTGTGTAGCATGCTCACTTTCACTTTGAAGAATTTCACAAACCCAAACTCAGAGTCAACATCACATGTATGAATGTTAGAAGAAGTATCATTCATAGGGTTCACAGAAGAGACGCCTAACGTCTCTGAACCCAAAGATTCCATCATATTTTTAGCATGCACATGCTCTTCTAACATATCATAATCATCATCATCATCATCATAACAAAAATGCATTTCCCTATTCAAACTTGTAGCATTTCTAGTGTACTCATTTACCTCTAGATTAGGTTCATATTCAGTGTTAGTTGCATGATGCGTGTCGTAACCACAACAAATTAATTAATACTTTACTACCTAATTAACAAGTAATATAGGGTAGTCAAGGTCGATCCCACGAGGAGCACGAGATTCTAGTTGTAAAAATTGTCACGAAAGGGGGGTGTAAAAAGCAAAAGAAAATAAACAAAGCAATTAAAAGATAAAGTTGAAAGCAATAAGAGAGACAAGATCAAGGAATCCTTATTCGTTACGAAACAATGATTAAAGTTATGTTCTCTTCTACTTGTTATTAGTCACAGATTATCACCACAGAGCCCAACCTCCTGAATACATCCTCATAGCCATGAACATCTTCTCTGATTCTATTGCCTCCTGCAAATCTCAACATCACAAAACCCATTGTCAATTCATCAATTCCATCTTCTCGACATCACAGAGTCTTCAATCAAACCCCGAGTCTTCATAACACCAACAGTGACATCGATTTCCTCTCACACAAACTGTTGTTCTTCTCAACCAAAACCCATCGATTCATCTGAGCTACGACCCCATTTCCGATTCATCTTCTCTGCTTCTTCAATTCACCTCTCTGTGTTGAATAACAGCTCAAGAACGAGCTCAATTCCTCCTTCCAATCGATATCGATGCAACATCAAACCCTCTTCTTCTTCTTTATCTCGCTTCATGGGATATTCATCGATTCACGGAAAAACCATGGCAAACAACTCGGTTCTTCTTTATCTTCCATTTCTCGCTCGATCTCGAATTCTCGATTTAATCTCTACTCACTTTCAAGCACTCAGATAAAGATAGCAGCCATTGTCTCTCGATTTTGGGTGGAATGAATGGAAATGATTGAGAAGATTACTCTTCTCAATTTAGGGTTATAGATTGGGTTGGATTTATCCACCCGGGGATAATTACACCCTCCAACAAATGATAAGGGGTACCCGAATGACAACCCCTTAACCTCATCCGGGACTGCGTCTAGTATTCCTCCCAAAAGGGAGTTGCCCCTTAACATGTGACTGGGCTCCAGATAGTGTTCTCCCCTGAAATGACAGATTTGCCCTTTTTGCTCAATTTTGGTGATTTCTCCTTCTTTTCGTCCGTGCGACTCCAAAGTAGCTACAAAACTCAAAACAAGCGTAAAATACATAATTTACAAGAAAAATAGCAAAGAAAGCATAAACTCTGTATAGTAAATACGGTGTATTCTACACCTATCAAATTCCCCCACACTTAGACTTTGCTAGTCCTCGAGCAAATCAAACTAAAAAACTCACAACTTCAAAGCGTTCAAGCGTCCCAAGCATCCAAAGAGCTATGAGGACATAGAGTTTCTGCATGCTAGTAATAAGAAGTTAGAAATACTAAAGAACTTATTCTCATTCTTAAATGTTGAGTGAGAAATAACCACACCATAATGAGAGAACGCGTATTTGAGAAACGATCAATAAGCATTTCGCCTCGACTTCTGCCTCACCAAAAAGGATTTTATGATAATTGCACTCAAAAAGACGGCTTTTTTATGGTTCTCACATGTGTGAAGGTAGGAATGAAGAGAGAATTCCTGCAACACGTTGAATGGTGGGAAGGACAACTTCCAAATATTTTTTAAAAACCCACATCTTTTAATATTTTGAAAAACCATTTTTCTGACGATCTCTAAGAAAGGAAATCAACCATTTATTATTGAGGATGAGATTACTTACTCACCTTCACATCCGATCGCCAATTATGATAACACCACTCTCACGGCATCCAATAGAAACGTCTTCCGCTCCTCGTCTTTATCTTCTTGGTCTTCGTCTTCGGTTTCAACTATTAATGATAAACTCTCGAATTTCATAAATCCTTAACGATTTGTAACTCTTTTACCTTAAAAATCCTTGTCGCTTGAAACTTTCTTATAAATTTTCCTTCCCCACGGCTTTATTAACAAACAAATATTTCTCTTGTTTTTCTCTTTTTTATTTATCTTCTTTTCTTCTTTTTCAATTTTTTTTTTCTTTCAATTTTTTTTTTTTTTTTTTTTTTTTTTTTTTTAAAAAAAAAGAAATTAAATACAAAATAAACCATGGCCGTGGAAGAAGTATTTTACCACTTGATTCTTCACAACTTGTATCGTCTTTGAAATCATAAACTTTCAAAAATTCTCACCTTTTAATTTTCTTCGCTTTTGTGAATAAGTCTTCATACTTGTATGTATAATTATGCTCATTGTATTGTAAGTCATCAACATATATGTAAAATCCGCTCATTTGTATGTCGCTTTACTTAAGTTTGAAATTTGCTCTTTTTCTCGTTCCGTTGCTTGTAAACCTTAAATTTTTCCAACTTTCCTTGTAGATTTTGATGTCGTTCCTTGTTGATGATGAGAGTGTTTCTATGGATCCGTTGTTGTCGCGAGAGAGAATGGTGCTAACTGCAAATCGAACTACAAGAAGGAGGCTTTCATCTATAGACGTCACCCTCATGATTGACAAAATTAGCACTCAAGAGATCAAAGAGTAGTGCTTCTATTGGTGGGAGGTTGGGTAGCTCACCATTCTACCCGTAATTAACGTATGGTGACACACACTCAAAAGAAAGCTCTTTAGTAGATGGAAAATTTCTGGTCGGTGCCTCACATGATATGAATACGGGTAGTCTCCACTAATGATTGATCAGCAACTCTAATAACGCATTTCTCCCTGCACCAAATTCGCATCACCGGTATGATTAAATCCATTATTTAACACTCTAACAAACAAGAAATCCGAATGTAATTCTCTAACATTTCCAAGTTCAATTATGTCGGTCAAAATCTCTATGTAAACATACCTAGAAGTATGCTAGTGACTCTAAAATCTCTAAAAGTTGAAGGTTTTAAGTAAAACTTTTTTTTTTTTTTAAATACATGCTTAACCACTCCCCCACACTTAAACTTTACATTGTCCTCAATGTAATTGAATCTTCCTAGTAAACTCAAGGTGGGAGATTTTAACATGATAAGAAACAAGAAAAAGAAATAACAAAAATAAAAAGCAAAAGGATAAGAAATACAAAACCTATGGGTTGCCTCCCATTAAGCGCTTGTTTTAAAGTCGACGGCCCGACTTGGCTCTTGCAAGATTCATTCCCCATATACTAACAATCGAAAATTTGAGGATCCACCCATAATAATTGTTTTGCAAACAATAACTCCATACAAATATTAGCACAAGAAAACAATAGTGAAATTATTGCTCGATAGAAATTTCCCCCACACTTATTCTCGTCCACACTCGGAAGTGTATAAAGAACATAGAATTTTGGAACTTCCATGTATTCCTTTTGGCAAACCTGCATAGTGTTAGCATCAAGTGTTTCCAATGGTGGATATCTAGAAACAAAATCATCCAAAAATACTTTGAAGCACATACATTCAAACCAGTAAGAGGTAAAGGAGAAGAATCAATATGCAAAGGGTTAGACAAACCTTGCACAATCTCTTGTATTATAGAATCCTCTTCATCCTTAAAAAATTCGAGTGAATTACTTACCTCTTGTATATCGTGGTCCTCTATTAAACCTTGCAACCATTCTTCGTCGTTTTCTACCTTAACCAAAGTCTCGGCATCATTAAAATCATTCGCAAGTTCAATTGGGTCTTCCACAAAATCAATGAATGTGGTTTCATCCTCTAGCATCATCTCTTCAACATTCTCATCATCGGAATCGGGCCATTCTTCCCTCATATAATCTCCCTCGGTATAAATTGTAAGATCTTCTTGTGAGGGTGTTACTTCGTTTACAACAATAGGTAAGTGATATCCAAACTCCTCCTTTTGAATAGGTGAAGGATCTTTATTATGATCCGGAGTTGGAATAACTTCCTCATTGTTGCAACGTTCATACACTTCCGCTGACTCCCATCTTTCCCTAAGAAATTTTTTCCAAGCACTAAATGCATCATCTTCAAGCTCTACCTTTTGAATAGGTGCTTGATCATTAATAAGATCAAGGCTCGAGTAATCTACACTAGCGTCATCAAAAGTCTCCAAAGGTTGATTAATTTGTTCGTATATTTTCTCCGAATTCCTTTGAATTTCTCGATGTGATTCTTGAAACTTTTGTTGAAGATCCCCAATCATGGCAGACATCTTATCTGCAAAACTAGAGAATTTCTGATCATAAACAAAACTATCCTCCCATCCTTGTGATTGTCCACTTACATACCCGTCATAAGGTTGTTGATATGTATGAGAATATCCATAAGGTTCTGTAGGAATTTGATCATAGCCAAAAGATTGGTTTTGATTGTACCCTAAGGATGGTTGGAAGTTGTCATAATGTTGAGGTTGAAAACCGTATTGATTGTTGTAATATGCTTGCTCTTGTCCACCATACATGGAAAACCGATACCTGAAATAAGATTCAAAAACCAAGTTAGATACGAAATAGAATCCAACAAAGCAAGAGTAAAGCAAAAAGAAAAATAAAAACAACTAAAATCATCCATTGCTCCCAAAAACGGCGCCAAAATTTGATGCGTGTCGTAACCACAACAAATTAATTAATACTTTACTACCTAATTAACAAGTAATATAGGGTAGTCAAGGTCGATCCCACGACGAGCACGAGATTCTAGTTGTAAAAATTGTCACGAAAGGGGGGGTGTAAAAAGCAAAAGAAAATAAACAAAGCAATTAAAAGATAAAGTTGAAAGCAATAAGAGAGACAAGATCAAGGAATCCTTATTCGTTCTGAAACAATGATTAAAGTTATGTTCTCTTCTACTTGTTATTAGTCACAGATTATCACCACAGAGCCCAACCTCCTGAATACATCCTCATAGCCATGAACATCTTCTCTGATTCTATTGCCTCCTGCAAATCTCAACATCACAAAACCCATTGTCAATTCATCAATTCCATCTTCTCGACATCACGAGTCTTCAATCAAACCCCGAGTCTTCATAACACCAACAGCTGACATCGATTTCCTCTCACACAGCTGTTGTTCTTCTCAACCAAAACCCATCGATTCATCTGAGCTACGACCCCATTTCCGATTCATCTTCTCTGCTTCTTCAATTCACCTCTCTGTGTTGAATAACAGCTCAAGAACGAGCTCAATTCCTCCTTCCAATCGATATCAGATGCAACATCAAACCCTCTTCTTCTTCTTTATCCGCTTCATGGGATATTCATCGATTCACCGAGAAAAACCATGGCAAAGAACTCGGTTCTTCTTTATCTTCCATTTCTCGCTCGATCCGAATTCTCGATTTAATCTCTACTCACTTTCAAGCACTCGGACGAGTAGCAGCCATTGTCTCTCGATTTTGGGTGGAATGAATGGAAATGATTGAGAAGATTACTCTTCTCAATTTAGGGTTATAGATTGGGTTGGATTTATCCACCCTGTGGATAATTACACTCTCCAACAAATGATAAGGGGTACCGAATGACAACCCCTTAACCTCATACGGGATGCGTCTAGTATTCCTCCCAAAAGGGAGTTGCCCCTTAACATGTGACTGGGCTCCGGATAGTGTTCTCCCGAAATGACAGATTTGCCCTTTTTGCTCAATTTTGGTGATTTCTCCTTCTTTTCGTCCGTGCGACTCCAAAGTAGCTACAAAACTCAAAACAAGCGTAAAATACATAATTTACAAGAAAAATAGCAAAGAAAGCATAAACTCTGCATAGTAAATACGGTGTATTCTACACCTATCATTGCATGAGTAGGAATAGAAACATTATTTTCAAAATTATCAGAGATAACAAACATCCTATCATAAACTTCTTTCCAATCTTTATTTTGTACCTAAATCAGGTTCATTTGAAGAATCATAGTGAGATGTTCAAGTGAAGGGGAGTCTTCACTAGTGGGTATGCATGTTTCATATGAAGGATCATTACATGGTTGTGCACATGGTTCACTAGAGAAGGTATGATCATGCATTTTCCATCCAAGTATATCATTGTTTTGCTCTATGAGCTCTTCCATTAGTGATTGCGGAGTTGGGGAAGTATAAAATTGTTCAACTCCCCACTGTGGTTGATGATACATGTGGTCATAATGATTAGGGTATGAGTATTCAAGGTCAGGGCCATGAGAAGGTTCATGATATTCCCTAAAATCACTATGGTCTGTGGGGGATTCATATTGTGGAGCATGCCCGTAAGCAAGCTCCCCGATGGATTTGTTTTCATCCCCAGTTGCAGACCAAAATCCTGACATGGTCTAGAAACTCAAATAGCCTAGCATGTATAACCAATGATGTCTCAAAACAGGGAAGCGAAGCCCACAGGAGTGCTTGGTGTTGTTGCAAATGTGCAGCCCAAGTCATGCAAATGCACAGCCCAAAGGTTATGCAAAGCCCAGCTGTTGTGGGCTCAGTTTTGGTTTATGTGGGCTGGTTTGGTTTAAGTGGGAAGTTAACACCCGATTAGTGTGGGCTTGATTTGGTTTATTTGGGTTTTGGTTGTTTGCAGCCCAGTGTCGTGTGCGGTTTTGTTACACAACCCAGTGGAACTAGGTTTCGATTATATATGCGGTCCGATTACCAAGCACTGTGGGTCTCAACTGATGCAAAGAACAAGCTTGTAAGCGGCCAGTGCTCACTTATGCACTAGTTTTGTGCACAGATGAACACAACTACTTGCAGCTTAGCACAGCCTAGTTTATGTGCAAGGTTTGAAATGATGCACTGGTCAGCAGAGCATTGGGCAGATCAGGGGAACTAGGGTCTATGACAAACAGATTTCAGGGATACACTGACTCAGGCTTAACACATCGAATAATGAGTTCAGCTAACAAAGATTTTACTCAAGAGCCACAGATTGATGCACAAAGATACCCTGGCAGCTAGTTCAGTCAAACACCCATGGCAATCCGCCCAAGGCGAGCAACAATCAAGATATTAGTAAGATACCAATTTCGGGTAGCAGAAATTGCTCAAAATGTCAGCAAAACAACAATTCAGCTAGCAATTATACATGGCAATCAATTTCAGGGAAGAAAATTTCTCATGCAATTCAGCACAGGGGCTTGGAGGCCAAAAATAAACTTCACAGGCTTACCACATCGACTCAGAGATTCTACAGATTTAGCACAATTAGATACAGACTCAGCAGGGCTAAAAACAAACTGTGCACATGAGAATGCACAGCTCAGAGGACAATGCTCTGAGTTTACACAGCCTTGTGGTGAGCCAAGATGCAAATGCGCAACTCAGGGTGCAATGCTCAGATGAATAGCTGACAGATTCGGGGCCAAAAGGCTCAGCAAAACAGTGATTTCACTCAAGAGTCACAGGTTCATGTAAGGGTTTTCAGATGGCTCACCAACTTTGAATCAATAACACGCTCATCCAACCAATGGTTTTATCAAGACAGGGAAGCTAAGCTCAATAGATGGTAACAACTTGGCTCAACAGCCCACACAAGGGTATAAATGGTTCAAGCGGGTCAGTGACAAGTTTATGCAACAAAATTGAAAAGTAGATGGCAACCATTGAGTTGACTTCAACGGGGGTTTGCGATATCCTGGGTTATGTGGGGTTGCTCAAGCTCACACTTCAGGGGCTGGAGTTGAGCTCAGGCCTTGTCAAAGCTAAGGTTTTTCAGTGAAAAGATGGCTAGTTCAGCCCATTTCTAATGCACAGAACACACAAGGCAACTCACTCAGATGAAGTCTAATTTCCACAGGTTATGCTTAGGTTGCACACAAGCAAAAAGGTTGCAGGTGTGATTACTACCTAGCAAGGTTTTATCATGCAATCAAGGCTCAGCATTCACACAGGTTGACATACAAGTTTGGCTTAACGCCTTCCCAATGGAGCTCGGGCGAGATGGGTTATGCTCGTGGTATGCCTCGGTAGACCAAGTTGCGGCTTAGGCTCTACAGGTGTTGGGGCTGGAGCTAAGCACAGAGCTGATGGCAATTAGGGTCACAGAATGTACAAGCACAGATTTCAGGTTTCACAATTGCTCAAGTGCCACTGAGGTATGCAAGCAATGAGTTCACAGACAATTAGGGATGGTTACCTAGCAGGGTGACTACTCTTGGCAAGCAAGGCAATATAGGTGGTTATCTTTGTGATGCTTTAGGCAAATCTTAGTGATGCTCGATTCGATTTTGGTACAGAGCTCATAGATATGATAAAAAATTAATGCATATACCCACATATTTCAAAGACACAAGTCATGGCATACCCAGCTAACAGGTGTGTAATCCAGAGGTCAAGGAACCACTCACATTACAAGTCGCAGGGGTTGCTCAAGGTTTTGCAAAACTCCAGTTTTGCGCCTTTCCTTCTCTTCCTTGGGCTTGCTCAAAAGCTCACAGGTACCTGTTTACTCAGCAAACAAATCTCAGTCCCCAGGAATGTGCATGTTAAAGCAAATGGAATGAATGTTAACACTGGCATATGCAACTGAGAGTACTTTGGACTGACAGGGAATAAGAGTTACAAGCAATACTAAGCTACAGCATGAGATGCAAACTAACTATCAAGATGATGCAAGGATGCAGGTAAGACAGTGATGCAGGTAACTTAATAGAAACAAGATGCAGCTATGTGATAAAACTGAAATATTGAAAATGCGGCTAAGTTACGGAGTGCGGGGCTAGTGAATGTAAGCTATAGAAGATAAGAGATAATAAGCTAAACAAGAGCAAAAGAAAAATAGCAAACAAGAAATTATAGGGTGAGATGGCAGATAGCAAACGGGTTACTAACTAAGATATGCAAGTATTAAACTAAGTTATACTAGAATTCCCTAAGTTCTGAGATGCAGTTTACAAAAATTAAACTAAGTTATACTAATCAAGGGTTACAAAGAATAATTCAAAGTAAATATGTACAAGGGAGAACTGGAATTCAAGCAAGCAAAGCAAGCAATGGATCTTGGGATAGCACACGCCAAGTCCCCAAAGCGATTAGAGACTTGCGGCGCAAAAACAAACTCTTATTAAAAAACTTGGTAGGCTTGGGAAAGAAGTGGAAACACTCATGCCAGTTTTGTTCCTCAATTTTTTGCCTACCGTGCACAACACGTGCTCAAATTAAATCGCAAGTGCACGGTGTCTATTATGCGCCAATCACTATAATGGTAACCAAAATTGTTGAAGGCAAATTAACCGGAGCATAAAGTTTGAACCACGAGAAAAAGGCACGAGACTTGTAAAGGTGCCAAAATTAACACGGGCCAGTTGCGCAAAAGTAATAGACGGCCAGTTGCCACTCCTAACATTTCCGTGGCCAGTTGCCACTCTCAATCTCTCCGTGGCCAGTTGCCACTCCTAACATTTCGTGACAGGTTGCCCTCTCAATCTCCCGTGGCCGATTGCCACTCCTAACATTTCCGTGGCGATTGCCACTCTCAATCTCTCAGTGGCAGTTGCCACTCCTAACATTTCCGTGGCCAGTTGCCACTCTCAATCTCCCCGTGGCCAGTTGCCACTCCTAACATTTCCGTGGCCAGTTGCCACTCTCAATCTCTCGTGGCAGTTGCCCTCTAACATTTCCGTGGCTAGTTGCCCTCTCAATATTCCGTGGCAGTTGCCACTCCTAACATTAGTGGCGATTTGCCACTCCCAAAGTTGCAATCATCCTGAATAGATGGTATGAAGCGATTAAATGACAACCAACACTTTCGGATGATATGAACACCCTTGTAGGGTTGTCTTGAACCGCATAGCATAGTTGCCCACGTACCCTCCAGTTGCTCGAAGGGATCAAGCACGACCGTAGTTCATCCTTTTTGTTTAGATAATATGAATTACCTTTAACAGCAGAAATTATCTCTAACTGCGGATAGTATGAATTGCATTGCAACAACTATCCCCAACATTTTACGTCACCAAAAAAATACCATGAAGATAAAATATCGTGACACTCCAATTAACTTGAGAAAAATCAAGTCTCACTCATCACTGAGAATAATTAAAACGAAATACAAAAGTGAAACAAGATACAAAACCGGACGAATTATAGGCATAAGCACTTCTATCTTACTGTAGTTCTAAAAGTCTAATCTTTAGCTGTTATAAATTAATAACTTCCTATTACTACTTCTTTGTACTAAAACAGGGATCTTCGTCTTCTTCCAAAATACTTAATCTAACTGTGAAGATAGCGAAGGCCCAGTCGATCATTTTCATTTGTTGTATAACAAGTAGGATTTACGCTAAATGAGAATAAGATCTCCAAAGTACAAATTCAAAAATAGTTTATCAAGCCAAAAACAAAATCACATGCATCAAGCATTAGCAATTTCATCTGTCATTAAAAGATAAGGACGATAAATGTGTCGGTGAATTGCATAAAATGACGAATTGCATACCGGCACTACTTGCTCTTCTCATGGAAATGTATCTACTAAATGCCTGCTTAACCAGTCCATAATTTACGGCACATTTGTAGCTCATACAAATTTTATACGCAAGGCATCAAAAACTAAATTTCATATACATTTACTACATGCTACAACTAAGCTTTAACGTGAATAATCACAACATAATTGTAGGCAGCATTTTTATATCTCATCACCGGGAAAGTAACGTGGAATTTATACGAAGCATTAGTGAGGAATAAGAAAAATGTCCCGAACTTTAGTGGAAAGGGAGCAAATGAAACACCGCTTCCTTACCGTGTTATGCGTACTAGATTGGCACTCTATGTACGTTTGAAAACAAGGTCCTGCTACTAGATGGACTAAATAATTAATATCCTTTATGGGGAAGGATATGCACATCCTTTCAAATTCTCAACTTACGATCTAGTCAATAGGATCATGACTTCTTTAATATTCCACTTGAGTGTTAAAACTAAAAATGATATTGGATCAACCATATGACATCTTCATATAAAAAGGTCAAAATATGATTTCAATTAACCCAAAGAAAGTGCATTCTCAAGAAACTCAAATGATTATGCCAAATGGTGGTGGGCTCCCAAGTCTTTAGTATACAACACCATACAAACTATAGATGTACCGAGAAGATCAGTATCAAAGTCCAAAAAAATTATTGATAGTTGGTCGACACCATGCACTGGTTCTAATATCCATAACATGCTGACAATCTTACCAAGATATTCATTTTCATGCAAACTCATAAAGACTACACGTCAACCACTTATATTATTCATATGACATGACGAAGTAGTCCCCAAGAGAACGAGGGAATCAAGACACTTCATTATGATCGAATGAAATCGATTTATATATGGATCTAGAGAATCAAAAATAGCATTTCCCCAATAAATAAGGCTTTTCATTCTTTTGTTGTCACCATCTCTGCACATAGGCATATACAACAGATGCCCGTATACGCGAACGTAACTATGTGGTACAATTCTAGACTTCTAATATAAGTAGCAATACGAACAAGAATGAGAACGAAAATAGCAAAATGTAATTCATCGTGATGTAACAGATGATATTTTCCCCATATCAAAAAACCAAGAAAAATCTATAAAATCCTTTCGCAACTGTTTAGGGTATGTAACTAAGATTCTTGAAATTACTCCTTACATTTTCCTTGGCGCCGCATTACCAAAAACATATTGTACATCACAGCGGTACCTTTTGTTGTATACACACCGCATCCCTAGATTTATTTGCACTAGGCTACCACAATATATCAAATTGCTAAAAACGAGTATATATATATATATATACTATACAATTATCCACATGTGAAACCATTCTCTTAAACCATCGTTAGACTCATTACCATTAATTCCAACACTAAGAACTTAAAAGGAAATGAAACAAGAAGTTCACTGCTAGTTCAAAAGTACTTCTCTGGAGTCGAGTTCACGGCATATGCATTATATTGAACCATCATTTGATGCATGCGCCGCAAGGAACAAGGTTATTGTACCGGACATGGCTTTAAGAATCCAAAGCACAATTTAAAAATTCACATAGATAATTATACATGAAATTCCATTAACAAAGTGCTAAGATTTTAAGTGGCACAGAACCACCATTCTCATTTTCATTCATTAATTTGTTTTTGCTAGAAATTAGCAATTTCAAACTTCATGGAAAATCTCACATACCGAAACACTAATTTTATTAGAGGCATATATATTTACTTTAATTCAATCAATATAACAAACACAACGTATACCAAAAATATATTTCTAACTAACAGCAAATCAACGATTTTGATATGAATTACTCAGACTACTTGCATGATGAAATCAACACTTGCCATAGAATAATTGAAATTAAATGATGATTTCCTCCTACCTCAATTTTCTTAATCCATTTCAAAATCACAGCAGCGTCGTCCTTGACAAATTTCCGAGCTGAGTCTCTCATTATATCCCATTCTTAGTGCCCAAACACAACCCCAAACGATTAGAGACTTGCTTATTTTTCAATGCAAATCAAAAACAAACTCTTATTAAACTCTAATCCAAGCTTCGTGTTGTATTAATTTCTAAGAAACAAATCAAAATTTTGATTCTTAATTCTTGTCTTCTGGTTGCATGGAAAGAAAGATAGGCAGTGGGAAGAAGGAAACACTCATGCAAGAAAAATTCAGTTTTGTTCCTCGAATTTCAATCACAGGGAGAGGGGAAGAGAGAAAAGAGGAAGGAGAAATCTAAGATCCCCTTCCTCGATGAGAAGTCTCTCCTTTGCGAAAGTGAGGAGACATAGTTTTAATACATCACCACCGTGCACAACACGTGCTCTAAATGCAATCCTCCGCTTGACATGTGTAGCAGATTATTAAGGCATCCCGGTGATAAGATTAAAACTAACTTCGTTATTAAGCACCGCCAATCACTATAATGGTAACCAAAATTGTTGAAGGCACCAAAGATTAACCTTTTTAAGAATTCTGAGCATAAAGTTTGGTTAGCAGGTTCATTTAAACCCGAGAAAAAGGCACGTAGTGCTACACCATAAACCCCATAAAATGAACCGTCCGAAGTTCAAAACAAAAAAGTAAAAAGGATTACATGTAATTACCGCACGCAGCGAACAATGATGAGTTCCGAACGCACATCCCGCTTGAATCGGGCGCCTCGATACCATACGTGACCAGATCAGAATTTTTGCTCCGGCCGGGTCAAGTTCCACCGCTTGGCAAGCTAAAACTCTCGATACGCCACTTAAGTAAAAATTTTGTTCAGTCATAATCCTGTACCCAGTAGAAATCTCATTAGTCTCAAAGTCAGAATTCCACGAGCATATGTCCCATGCCATTATACTCATAAAAATCGACAAGGGTCCCAATTTCAAAAAATAAGTGTCGGCCAGTTGCCGAAATACCAGATGTCCAGTTGCCAAAATTAACACGGGCCAGTTGCGCAAAAGTAATAGACGGCCAGTTGCCACTCCTAACATTTCCGTGGCCAGTTGCCACTCTCAATCTCTCCGTGGCGATTTGCCACTCTAACATTAGTGGCGATTGCCTCTCTCAATCTCCGTGGCCAGTTGCCACTCCTAACATTTCCGTGGCCAGTTGCCACTCTCAATCTCTCCGTGGCCAGTTGCCACTCCTAACATTTCCGTGGCCAGTTGCCACTCTCAATCTCCCCGTGGCCAGTTGCCACTCCTAACATTTCCGTGGCCAGTTGCCACTCTCAATCTCTCCGTGGCCAGTTGCCACTCCTAACATTTCGTGGCGATTTGCCACTCTCAATATTCCGTGGCCGTTGCCACTCTAACATTTCCGTGGCCAGTTGCCACTCCCAAGGTTGCAATCATCCCTGAATAGATGGTATGAACTGTTAAACAGCAACCAACACTTTCAGATGATATGAACACCCTTGTAGGGTTGTGCTGAACCGCATAGCGGCTGCCTACGTACCCTCTCCGTTGCTCGAAGGGATCAAGCACGACCGTAGTTCATCTTTTTTGTTTAGATGATATGAATTACCTTTAACAGCAGAAATTATCTCTAACTGCGGATAGTATGAATTGCATTGCAACAACTATCCCCAACATTTTACGTCACCAAAAAAATACCATGAAGATAAAATATCGCAGCACCCAATTAACTTGAGAAAAATCAAGTCTCACTCATCAGCCAGAATAATTAAAACGAAATACAAAAGTGAAACAAGATACAAAACTGGACGAATTATAGGCATAAGCACTTCTATCTTACTGTAGTTCTAAAAGTCTAATCTTTAGTTGTTATAAATTAATAACTTCCTATTACTACTTCTTTGTACTAAAACAGGGATCTTCGTCTTCTTCCAAAATACTTAATCTAAGCTGTGAAGATAGCGAAGGGCCCGATCGATCATTTTCATTTGTTGTATAACAAGTAGGATTTACGCTAAATGAGAATAAGATCTCCAAAGTACAAATTCAAAAATAGTTTATCAAGCCAAAAAACAAAATCACATGCATCAAGCATTAACGAATTTCATCGTCATTAAAAGATAAGGACGATAAATGTGTCGGTGAATTGCATAAAATGACGAATTGCATACCGGCACTACTTGCTCTTCTCATGGAAATGTATCTACTAAATGCTAGCTTAACAGAGTCCATAATTTACGGCACATTTAGCAGCTCATACAAATTTTATACGCAAGGCATCAAAACTAAATTTCATATACATTTACTACATGCTACAACTAAGCTTTAACGTGAATAATCACAACATAATTGTAGGCAGCATTTTTATATCTCATCACCGGGAAAGTAACGTGGAATTTATACGAAGCATTAGTGATAGGAATAAGAAAAATGTCCCGAACTTTAGTGGAAAGGGAGCAAATGAAACACCGCTTCCTTGCTTGTTGTACGGTACTAGATTGGCACTCTATGTACGACTGAAAACAAGGTCTGCTACTAGATGGACTAAATAATTAATATCCTTTATGGGGAAGGATATGCACATCCTTTCAAATTCTCAACTTACGATCTAGTCAATAGGATCATGACTTCTTTAATATTCCACTTGAGTGTTAAAACTAAAAATGATATTCAGATCAACCATATGACATCTTCATATAAAAAGGTCAAAATATGATTTCAATTAATCAGCAAAGTGCATTCTCGTAAACTCAAATGATTATGCCAAATGGTGGTGGGCTCCCAAGTCTTTAGTATACAACACCATACAAACTATAGATGTACCGAGAAGATCAGTATCAAAGTCCAAAAAAATTATTGATAGTTGGTCGACACCATGCCTTTGGTTCTAATATCCATAACATGCTGACAATCTTACCAAGATATTCATTTTCATGCAAACTCATAAAGACTACACGTCAACCACTTATATTATTCATATGACATGACGAAGTAGTCCCCAAGAGAACGAGGGAATCAAGACACTTCATTATGATCGAATGAAATCGATTTATATATGGATCTAGAGAATCAAAAAATAGCATTTCCCCAATAAATAAGGCTTTTCATTCTTTTGTTGTCACCATCTCTCGCACATAGGCATATACAACGGATGCCCGTATACGCGAACGTAACTATGTGGTACAATTCTAGACTTCTAATATAAGTAGCAATACGAACAAGAATGAGAACGAAAATAGCAAAATGTAATTCATCGTGATGTACGAGATGATATTTTCCCCATATCAAAAAACCAAGAAAAATCTATAAAATCCTTTCGCAATCATGTTTAGGGTATGTAACTAAGATTCTTTGAAATTACTCCTTACATTTCCCTTGGCGCCGCATTACCAAAAACATATTGTACATCACAGCGGTACCTTTGTTGTATACACACTTTTTGCATTCTAGATTTAGTGCACTAGGCTACCACAATATATCAAATTAAAACGAGTATATATATATATATATACTATACACAATTATCCACATGTGAAACCATTCTCTTAAACCATCGTTAGACTCATTACCATTAATTCCAACACTAAGAACTTAAAAGGAAATGAAACAAGAAGTTCTTGCTAGTTCAAAAAGTACTTCTCACCGGAGTGAGTTCAAAGATATGCATTATATTGAACCATCAGCGATGCATGCGCAAGGAACAAGGTTATTGTGCTAGGACATGGCTTTAAGAATCCAAAGCACAATTTAAAAATTCATAGATAATTATACATGAAATTCCATTAACAAAGTGCTAAGATTTTAAGTGGCACAGAACCACCATTCTCATTTTCATTCATTAATTTGTCTGCTAGAAATTAGCAATTTCAAACTTCATGGAAAATCTCACATACCAGAAACACTAATTTTATTAGAGGCATATATATATTTACTTTAATTCAATCAATATAACAAAACACAACGTATACCAAAAAATATATTTCTAACTAACGAGAAATCAACGATTTTGATATGAATTACTCAGACTACTTGCATGATGAAATCAACACTTTGCCATAGAATAATTGAAATTAAATGATGATTTCCTCCTACCTCAATTTTCTTAATCCATTTCAAAATCACAGCAGCGTCGTCCTTGACAAATTTCCGAGCTGAGTCTCTCATTATATCCCATTCTTAGTGCCCAAACACAACCCCAAACGATTAGAGACTTGCTTATTTTTCAATGCAAATCAAAAACAAACTCTTATTAAACTCTAATCCAAGCTTCGTGTTGTATTAATTTCTAAGAAACAAATCAAAATTTTGATTCTTAATTCTTGTCTTCTGGTTGCATGGAAAGAAAGATAGGCAGTGGGAAGAAGGAAACACTCATGCAAGAAAAATTCGATTTTGTTCCTCGAATTTTGTGGTGCTGTATGTTGATCTAAGGCTTTACTACAGCTGACTTCAAAGGAATGTAGCACAAATATGGGGGTTTTTAGTGTCAAAACTTGAGTTGTTTTTGTGACAATGAACTAAGTTGTAAAAAGCAAATTGTAAACAGATAGAGAGCACTAGGGTGTTAGACTTCACCTCATAATCCTATGCTAAGGCAAAACATACTCCATTCATGTCTTATACCTCCCTTTGGAGGCCTCAGGTGGGGGAATTCTTTAGCAAACTATCCTAACTCACTCCTAGTATAGCTTGTCTTTTCACAGTACAAACTATCACAAGCTCATTTGGTTTGTTGGCTAACTAATTACTCCTAAAGCAATTCATTGATGTCACTAATTCATTCCTAGTATAGCTTGTCTTATTACAGTACAAACTATCACAAATTCATTTGATCCATACAGACATACAATTACTCATCTCAATTAAGCACAACAAGACACAAATTTTGAATAAGAGTTAACTCAACATATGATCAGGGATTTCATCAAACACCCTAGCTGATGGAATTAGAACATAACTAAGATAATTAAACTACAAATTACACTAAGTTTGTGCTCTGGCTAGCCCAGGCATAAGTTCTTACAACACAAGACCCCTTCTATTTATACATGCAAAATACCAAACCCCAATTCATTTTAAATTGAAAAGTAAACGCATACCCAATCGCCCATACTCCCTGAATCGCACTCTCCTCTGTCAATTCGTCTCAGAGCTGATGGTTTCCCTCAATTGATTTGATGTAAGAGCAAACCCTAGCTCCAATTATCTTTAACCTAGCTTCTAGGGTATGGAGAAGCTATGATAGAGATAATCTCGAGATAGGGTGGCGGAGCAGGTGGCTGATGGAGTCAGGTGCAGAGATGGAGTGGTGGTGAAGAGGTAGCTCTGCCATGGGTATGGAGAAGAAGGTGAAGGGGATGGTTTCTTCGAGGAGTAGGTCGGGAAGAAAGAGAAGAAGGAAGAAGAAATGGGTTTGCTCGAGTGGGGGTATAGGTATAGGGCAATTTGGTGCGGGAGCGAGTGCAGCGATCTTCGATGAGAATGATGGAGCGAGCGTCGGATGCATAGGATGGAGATCTCAACGGCTCAGGGATCATCGGGCTATTTTGGTGTTGAGCGAATGCATCAAGGGACGATGTGAGGAAGGCAGCGAACGTTGGATGTTGAAGGAGCAAATCTGACGGCTCAGAGGGAATGGGTTCGGATCCGGGTCGTGGCTAGCTCAAGCCCATGTCTTCCTTGTTGGGTTGCAACTGATGCACGCGCGGGCTTTGGCTTTTTGCTCCATAGACGCTTGTCTCCACTTTTCTGCTCTTTTGGCTCCTCAATTTCTCCGAGCTGTATTTATTTCCTAAAAACACAAAATTAATTAGTACAAATATTTATTCTTGAAAACAAAGAAAATACAGAATCTGGGATAATATCTGATTTCTGAGCACAAAAGATGAGTTAAATGCCAATAAATAGATGTAGAAATATGCAATATTTGGCACTCGTCAGTTGACGGAGCTGATGATGGAGCTTAGGTGAGAAAGACTCGAGCATGGGAGTGATGATAAACAGATCACGATGATACGAATATATGGTGGTCGAGATTGAGTTCAGAAAAGCATATGGAGGAAGTTGTCGCTGGTGATTGAATGGAGCTCGATGTGGTGATTTATGGTATTGCTACATTGGCACTGATAATGGAACAATGAAAACTTATGCAACAGAAGACATGTAACAAGCAAATTAAGGAGCACGGTCCAATAATGAGATTAACTTACCGTGAGTTATGAAAGTCAGGGGAAATGAAAATTCACGGTGGTCTGGTTTACCGAAAAGAAAAAAGAAACCCTAAAACATTTTTTTATACACGTTTCTAATGATTCACTAACTCACTCTCTCACTTATTCACTGATTTGCTAGCCTATTTTGTGGGCTATGAATAATAATAAAAAAGGTCAAACTTAAAATTTTAGTAAAACTATATTGACCAAAGTCAAATGGGCTATGGTTAATAAAAGTGTGGGCTATATTTAAGAGAAGCGTTTCGTATAAGCATGCATCGTTATACTATGATTAAGAAAGTTGGTGAAGGATCATTTGGACGTGTCTGGAAAGCTTTAGATAATCAAAGTGCAACCAGTGATATAGTAACAATAAAGCAGATTAAGAAGTCATGTTCGTCGTGGGAAGAATGCCTTGAACTTCCAGAAGTGAAGGCATTGAATCAATTCAAGAACACTCCAAATATCGTCAGACTCAGAAACTTCATCAAAGAGCATGACGTATTATATTTGATATATGATTACGTGGAATCTACTTTGCTACGCCTTATGAATGACTAGATCTTAACCCGTGCCATAACGGCACAGGATGTTTTGTCTCTAATACGATATTGTTCACATTCCTCTTGCTTCATTTTATTCGTGAGTAATTATTTTGATATTCAAATAGGTTTTGGGAAACAAAATGGGTTACCTGATCTTTTTATTTTTTACTTAAGCATGTTATTCCAATTTATTATCTGGATGGAGTAATAATGTTGTGCCAACATGAAAATAAAATAAAAAATACAGTAAATAAATTTTTTTCCCCATTTATTGTTCCATCATACATAATTTCAAACTTCAAAAAGAATATTTCATCTAACAGTACATATACCTAAACTGCCAATCCAACTCCATGATGTTTATGAATACATTTGTTCCGAAATTATTGATAACTAAGGCTCTAAGGAGTGAAGCAAAAACCCATAATATTTTCCCTACTATAGATAAACACTATTTATTTATTTTTTGCAAATGTGAGAGTTATAAAAATGAAGAACCCTTGGCTATTGGAAGGCTGAGATATACACATGTGAGTTGAAAAAGTAAACTTATAATAGTAAATCAAAACATGTGTAAGATTCTTTCTCAATCATATTGATAACATAAAAGTTGAAGAAATTCGTGGATAAAAAGATTTCACACCAACTATGCTAAGTAGTGCATGAATGACGTTCTCACATCTAGTGTTACTCAAGTAATTTGGAGTTTTAAAGAGCATAGTCATATTGATATTTGTATCTACATAAATTCAACTAACCTTAGAAGAAAAATTATTAGTTTCAAGGTAGAGCCGACACAAACTTCGTCGCCTTCAATGTATACAACACACATTGGGTTTAATCGGCCTTGAGATTAAACAAATACCCCAACATTAGTCAAATAATGTCTACAAATAAGGGATCGAAACAAAGTGCTAACGGGAAAAATGAGAGACTAACATCAGTTCTACAAAGAAAATACCCTATATGTATCAAAGTTTGTTAACCAAACATGTATTCAAATTAAAAAGTCATCAACTTAACACAAAAATGTAAAAGAACCCAAGTTAAATCAATACTTGCATAAACAAAACTTATAAGAGAATTTTGTAATTATTAAATACCTTTAAAATCACTATTAGAGATTTAATTGCATGCCTCGTTAAAAACTACGGTAGGACGAAATCACCAGATTAATATGTAGATATTTCACTGGATATGTAGCAATTCAGATAAGTTTACACTGGTGGTGATGCGTTCCATCTAAGTGTTGTTCGATTGATTATTTTTTTAGAAGGTTTCGGTTTTCATTGGAGAAACCGAGAGGGAGCGTTTCATTATATTCATTATCATTCAGAAATCCAAGACCAACTCGCCCTCTGCTTACGGGATCTCAATACAAAATATGTAGTTTTTAGTGTTATTTATTGGACGGAGAAACCTTGATACTAAATATGTAGTTTTTAGTGTTATTTATTATATAACGTGACATCCAAATATTTTTTTCTTCTTCTTAATTTTCATGTATTTTAACCGAGTTTATATTAGCATTAAGATGATCAACCACATTTCTAATTTATAGTGTTATCCTTTTGTAGCAAAGACATAATTAACATAGTCAATTACTACTCATCAAAATAGCCAGTACCACAAACCACCAGATATCACTTCTTTCTCCACCACCACCATTTTCCATCCCTCGTAGAATATTGGGCACACTTATAACTTTTGATCCCACACGTCATGTATAAAGTTTAGATTTAACAAACTTAGGTCGTCAATTAATTTATTCAACTATATGTTTTTTGTTAATCTTGAAAATCATGCGTATTTAACGGTTACCAAAGATAGCAGTGGTACCAAAAAAAAACCATTTTGTCTTATATGATTTGGTATCATCCCAAAAGTATTTGTTATCCGCCTTTTTTGATCATGTCAAAAACAACCAACTATACTTTTCACAATACAATGTTACCCGTCATGTAAATTTTTTTATTATTTTTGATTCAAAAAGAAAAAACCAATACCACCGCCATTAAAACCATCCAGCACCACTATTTCTTCCACCAAAACTAATGTTACCGCCTCCACCACTTAGTAACACCTTCCACCGCTTCCACCACTTACTTCTTCCTCTACTACCACCACCACCACTAATATCTATTGAAATAATTTTTGTCAAAATTATTATTTATTGATGGAGATATGTATTAATATTAATTAAGGGATATTTATGATGTAAAATTAATAAATCATTTATCATGAGAAATTAATGAGACATCAATTAATAAAACACTTATACTAATTAATATTTAAGTTGAACAAACCATAACCATAGATTTATTTTCTCTCTAGACAAATCACTTATAATTTACTTGACTAAGTTTTTAATTAAGAAAACGGAGAGAGTAAAATTTTTCCTATAATACTATTAATTCCTACTTAAAGACTTAAATGACCTAGTTTTGTGTTTCTAGATTGTAGAGAAAGTTGTCAAGTAACAATTATTTGGGATGAAGAGATGATGAGTAAACAAGTAAACAAGATTGAGTATATATCCTCCATGGGGTATATTTCAAAATTAGAGTAATTGTTTTTGTGTTGATTCCCATGAGAATTAACTCTCTCGGTGTGATTCCAAAGTAGGGGTAGATTAGTGAAAATTGGGGAAAAAAACTAAAACTATCATCTAATTTGGAACACAAAAAAAAACCCTAAAAGAGCAAGTAAATCGGAACGGAGGGAGTACTAATTAATAAAACATTTATACTAATTAATATTTAAGTTGAACAAACAACCACTGTTGATTTATCTTTTCTATCAATTCCAACCAAGGTGGAACAATGGTTAGAGGCCACTCTTATGACACAATAGGTCATGAGTTCGAACCTCCCGTAGTTATAATTTTGAAACTCCATATTCATAATATTGGAATGGTATTCACTTTTTAATGGTGACAAAAGAGTGACTTCTAGATTTAAAACCAGATAACTTGTTGGTGACAAAAGATGGAAACATAAAGATCGCAGATTTTGGTCAAGCTCGGGAAATCGAATCTCAATCACCTTGTTCCGAATTCCGATTATGTTACTATGCGGTGGTACCGAGCACCTGAAGTGTTGTTGAAGTCGTTTTCTTATAACTCTGCTGTTGATATGTGGGCGATGGGTGCGATAATGGCCGAACTGTATTCTTTTCGTCCCCTTTTTCCTGGTTCAAATCCAGAAGATCAGCTGTATCGCATTTGCAGTGTCATCGGAAGCCCAACTCTTGAATCCTGGCCCGAGGGAGTTCAACTTGCGAATGCATGCAATATCAAGTTTCCTCGAGTGCCTGTTGTCCATGCATATGGTCTTTCGAAAGTGATACCATCTGCTAGTTGCGAAGCTATAGATCAGATTAAATCCCTTTGTTCTTGGGATCCAAAAAAGAGACCAACAGCTATGGAGGCTCTGCAGCATCCTTTCTTTGCGCCAAAGAAGCAGGCAGCAGCACTACCACGACCACAAATTGTGAGTGCTTTGTAGTGGTGGTGCGCGACACGATCATGCAACTGTTGACGGGAATTGTTTAAGCTCTACGCAGGTTCTTTGAATTGTTTGTCTCTAGTAATTTGACGGGAATCGTCACATGAGATTCTAAGTTTTTTTTTTAGTCTGGATTCACCTGTAAATTTCATTATACGTAACTGTTGACGCACGGTCTAATAAAAGAATTTTTTTTTAAAACACCAAAAATAGCAAGAAAGAATCATTTACATGGTTGTTGCTAATCTGATTCTGAATGCAAATTGACAAATTCAATAGAACTAAAAATAGCAAAGAGAAATGTTAGGGGGTGAGAGGAAGAAAGACACATGTTTAATTATAGAACCCGCAATGTCAGCATTACCTCTCATTTATTTCATGGAAATGCAACAATCTAGTGCCCCAGTAGAACTCCTCATAACCCTTACGAACAATAACAGATTTAAACCTAATTCTACCAAATCTTCTCATTATATATATAAATCATTTCTTCTTCAAAACTAATCAAGTAACCTTGTTTGGAGAATTTTCTAAGCCATCTCCCACAAGCAAAACAAGAAAGAAAGAAGAAGATGGCAAAGTTTTCTTCTCTAGCTATTGTCCTTCTCATTGGTGCTCTCTGCTTCTTATCAGTCGCACACTGCGATGACTTTCACGTCGAGGGAAAGATTTACTGTGACACATGCCGTTGTGGGTTTGAGACCAGAGTCAGTGAACCTATCAAAGGTAAATATCGTTAACAGCATGGTGATAGGTTTTTTTTTTTTTTTATTATTATTGAACAATTTTTGATCAAACCAAATTGTATTCTAAATTTCAATCTCATTTTGGTTCGATCAAAACCGACCATACATTTTGGAGTTACAATCCGAGCTTCATGTCTATGTTTTGGGTGTAGGTGCCAAAGTGGGACTAGAATGCAAAAACAGAGAAGGTGGGCACGTTACTTTCACCGGAGAGGGAGAGACTGATGCGAGCGGTACTTACTCAATCGCAGTGAATGGAGATCACGAAGAAGATGTATGTGAGGTGATCACCAAAGAGAGCCCTGTCGAGGATTGTAACGTACCAGTTCAAGGACGAAGCCGTGGCCGCGTTGCTATCACTGCCAACAACGGTATTCCTTCTCCAGTTAGATTTGTGAACTCATTGGGGTTCCTCAGGAAAGAACCACTTTCTGAATGCCCTAAAGTCATTGCTGAATTGGGTCTTACCCCTGATGATCTCAATAGAGGTTTTATGTAATGAAATTATAAGTGGTTACAATTACGTTTTGATTTTTATGTATAATAATAAGGGTTCCTTTCCTTGAGTTAATCCAACAACGATAGATTATTTGGGGATTTCTTAACAAATGTACGAAGAATAAGTCAATGTCATTATGTTTTCTTCTGCTACTCGTATTGGTTGGATGTAAAATTAATATTTTCTTTTTTGTATTTTCTGGTTAAAGATATCATTTCAATTTAAATATGAGAAACTCCTCTGCAAAGGACCTAGAAAATTATATGAGAGGAATCAAAAGAAGGTGAAACCGTAAAAGAAAATACCTATTGCGTATTTTCTTCGATCTAGATACACAGAAATATTCTGTCATCACAAGTTACGAACACGAGTAAATTAACCTAGCATTTTTAGGGGCCACCCAAAAAGAATTAGGGGCCAACAATAAGATAAAATATGGTCACCCAAATGTAAATTGAAGCTAGCCCTTATCTCGTGTATTTCGTAATAGCAAGATTGCCCTTCCACAATCGGTAGTTTAACTACAGTCGGTAGTAAAGTGTGTTACTTTAACCTCCGAATCGAATGTATTCAATTTTCAAATTTTGGTACTACCATAATCGGTAGCAATAGTAGTTAACCAGACCTCCGAATATAGAGTGGCTCAAAAATCAGATTTTGGAAAAAAATAAAAAATTTCGAATTTTGGACTTAACATAATCGGAAGCAGTAGTAGTTAACCAGATTTCCGAATATAGAGTGGCTCAAAAATCAGATTTTGGAAAAAAATGAAAATTTTCGAATTTTGTAATAGTCATAATCGGAAGACCAAATAATTCATTTGACTTCCGAATATGTATTGGCTTCCAAATGAGAACCACCATGAGCCTTGACATATAGAGCTTTGGAACCACCATGAGCCTCGGCATATAGAGCCTTGGCACTAATATATTCAGAGGTTTATATTGTTACTCGAACCTCCGAGTGGCCCAAAGATCAGATTTTGGAAAAGAACTCAAATTTTCGAGTTTTGTACTAGTCATAATCGGAAGACCAAGTAATTCATTTGACTTCCGAATATGTGTTGGCTCCCAAATGAGAACCACCATGAGCCTTGGCATATAAGGCTTTGGAACCACCATGAGCCTCAGCATATAGATCCTTGGCACTACTATATTCGGAGGTTTATATTGTTACTCGAACCTCCGAATATAGAGTGGCTCAAAAATCAGATTTTGGAAAAACAATGAAATTTTTCGAATTTTGGACTTAACATAATCGGAAGCAGTAGTAGTTAACCAGATTTCCGAATATAGAGTGGCTCAAAAATCAGATTTTGGAAAAAAAATGAAATTTTTCGAATTTTGTAATAGTCATAATCGGAAGACCAAATAATTCATTTGACTTCCAAATACGTGTTGGCTCCCAAATGAGAACCACCATGAGCCTTGACATAATAGAGCTTTGGAACCACCATGAGCCTCGGCATATAGAGCCTTGGCACTACTATATTCGGAGGTTTATATTGTTACTCGAACCTCCGAGTGGCCCAAAGATCAGATTTTGGAAAAAAAAAACTCAATTTTTCGAGTTTTGTACTAGTCATAATCGGTAGTAAATTGTATTACATTAACTTCCGAATATATTCGATTTTCGAATTTTGGTACTACTATAATCGGTATTAAATTATGTTCATTATCTACTGATTGAGTTTACTTTTTAGTACAGAAAATTTGAAGCAATAGCAGGAACATAATCGGTAGATAACAATCAATTTACCTACCGATTATGGTTGATAATCTTTAGAAATGAAGAACATCAACCATAATCGGTAGATAACAATCAATTTACCTACCGATTATGGTTGATGTTCTTCTTTTCCAAATAACATCAACCATAATCGGTAGGTAAACTAGATTATTATCTACCGATTATGTTTCTGCTACTGTAAATCCTAGAAAAAATTCTGATCAAAATTTTGATTTCAAGCAATAAAATCCTAATTTTGGATCACAATTATACTATCATCTATCCGTTTTGTTTGTTTAACTAGTTTTTTTTTTTTTTTATGTTCTAAGTTTCAACTTTAAGGTCAATAAATTTTGGGTTTTAATTTTAAACAATCAATCACAAAATTTGTTTGATCGACGATCTTTGGTTTCAATCAAAATTAAAGCGATGAAAAAAAAATATCAATGGTTGAAAAGAGAAGAAGAAGAGGAATGGTATGATTATGAAAATAAAGGATATAGGTTTAGATTTAGTATAAAGGTGAAGGACAATATAGACTATTTCTACTTTTAAGACACCCCTTAACCCCTTCAATGGATGGGAATAAAAAAGTGGCCCCTAATTCCTTTTGAGTGGCCCCTAAAAATGCTAGGTAAATTAATCCACGAGTCACAGATAAATGACGAGCAAATGGAAAGTCGCTGTAGATGGCACAAATTTCGTACGAGTATCTTAGAACAGTTGACCGATGTTACTAATGAAAGATGGAGTTCAAACTTTATATGGGAACATATATACGTATGGGATGAACTGCGAGCCTAAACAAGAATTCTTCGATCGCAAACAACCAGGCTACAGTATACTTCATCAAACTATTCCATAATGGCACAACTCAAAGGACCTCATCGATTCAAAAGCAACAACAACTCCAAGGTTGTCTATTATATTGATATTAATTCTTCCAGCCAACTCCAAGGTTGTCTTTATATTGATATTAATTCTTCCAGCGAGATATGTTTCAACAGAATGACAGATATTCCCGGGGGTTCGGAGATAAAGATAATTAACCAAAACCGAGTTGTTGTTTTTTTTTTTACTTGAAAGTTAAAATTCGTTAAAACAGAAAAAAAAAAATACAGATAAGAACGCCTAGGCGGATCTCTGTGAAGGCTATAACCTCCAAAAACAACAATTGTTTTCTAAAGACGAAGCTGGCTAGCTAGTGAGCAGGGAAATCATGATGAGCTAGCTAGGGTTGTGCATTCCTATACGAAAATCAAATTTAAATGATAAACGTGACACTGTAGGAAAAAAACAACTGTATTGGTTTCCTCAAGATCCTCAGACTCTAGGTACATATATATGCACCTTGAACGTGCAATGAAACTCCAATTCATCAAAAGCACCAGTAGTAATATTCATGCATGCTAAACAAACTCAAATAATATTAAGCTGCAGGTATGAAGGTTTCTCGCAAGCTACATCAAAAGTATTAATTAGTACGTGAGTAAGTGAAGAAATCATGTGGATCAAAAGAAACTTGCACCATACACTAGCTATATAGTAACTACCTTAATATTAATATCAGGAAGAGAGAGTTGATCTTGAAACACATACGTATATAGCTAGACAAAATATAACACGACTATGAAATTAGGTCATCATGCATCAGCAAAAGAGTTTGCGATCGATCTGTAACCAAACTAATTAAATTTCTTCAAATAAAATACAGTAACACAATATTAATTAGCACGGATAGTATCATATATGATCAGCTAGCTAGCTGACTATAGCTAACTAGCTACAAGGATAATATGTAAATATTTTAACTGAGAAATACTAATGAAAACCGAAAACAGCTGAAAACAATTGTGAGAAAATTATGATGAGATACACATATATCTATAAGCACAAAATTAAAAGAAACTACACATATAATATATATGTAGTAGTAGACAGTAGTAGTGGTGATTTTTTTTAAATCATTTGCTGCTTGGTGATCGAGCAAACAACCGGACCGAGATGCTTAATTCCCCTCAACAAGAAAGAGATCAAAGAGCGCATATACTTGTTGTAACAGTACTGAAGAGAAGAAGACGGAGAACAAGAAGAAAGGAAATATATATAGAGACCTTACTTTTACTTCCTATTCATGATAAAGAACCCATCTTGATTTTCTTCTCACGATCTCCTCTTTTTCTTGTTTCTTTCGTATAGTTCCTTGTCTTGTTCTTCTTGTTGTTGTTGTTGTTAATGGAGTTCTTGGAGTTGGTGGTGGTTGTGGTGGAGGGTGATAAAGGAGGTAAAGATGAGGAAGTAATGATGATGAGTGAGAGGATGAGATTTTCACTACTACAACAACAACTACTAACTCAAGTAGAGATGATGATGAAGAAGAGAAGAAGAGGAAGTCATGAGATGAGGAAGACATGATGATTGCAGTTGAAATGAGGAGGATAATCCAAGGTATTGCGTGCAATCATCTATCTCTTTCTCTCACCCCACATGGTAAGAAAATTATGATGAAACCCACGATACTATCTTTTTTGTGCTTCTGTAGTTCTTCGTAGAGAAAACAGAATTCTTTATTAAATGAAAATAAAGGCTGTATTATTTTTTTTGTGTAGGTATTGTTTTGCGAGAGAATGAAAGCTTTCTTGGGTTGGGATAAAGCAACTTGGCAGTACTGGTTCTGGTAAGCATGTAGGAGAGAGAGAATAGGGTTTGGAAAAGAACTTTATGAATATGAATGGCCATTGTGTAAAGGTATTTTTTCTATAAGAAATTATTTCCTTTTGTCATAGAATATTATTAATGACCAGAGGCAAAGTATTTGATAATTAATCAATTCATATCATATTTAAACTTATTTAAACTTGTTTAAACAGTAATAGCAATGGAGTATATCTTATGGGGAATGAAAGGACCCCCTACATTTTGGAGGATATGCACATCCAAATGAGCAAGACAGAAGAATTACACCAACACCCCTTTGATGGTGTCTTCACATCACCTTCACAGACAGCCACGTAACCGTGAAGGTGGGATTAACTCTTACGGCTGTGACGCTGTGAATGATAAAGCGCTAGTAGATGGTATTAGCGCAATGTTGTTTTAACATTTGGGCCAATGATAAAAACGATCAATAGACCATCATCAGAGTACTCGAGACTTGGGAGTAGTTGTGATAGATGTTTACCTAAACAATCCACATGATCATGTCATACAACATTAAGTCAGATATGTAGCCATCTGTTTTAATACACTTCTTGTACAACTTCGTCTCCTACTTCAGCATTGATGGAGCAAAGCACCCACGGATCGTGTTTTCCATTCAGATCCTTGAATACATGGAGCTCCATAATGCACGCCCATAGCAACCAGAATTTCACCGACTACTGGTCTTATGCACACCATGAAACCTAGCTGCGAAAATTTTCCTGAGTTTGAAATGCTCATAGCTAAACACGTGTACTGTTACTTACACTGAACACTAAGAAGAACTAAACTCGGATTTGAACCGTAAAACATTGAATAGAGTACTAATTAATCTAGCTACTTCTGATTTGCTATCCTTCCCGAACACTTCTATAAGCATGTGGTTTACAGGGATAAAAAAAACAAGACAAAAATGCTGGTTGTCTCCTTCAAATTATACTTGACCCTGAAAAAGTATAACAGTTACACAAAAACCAGCTTTATCTTGTTCTTTATTCTTACTTTGAGAAGCACGCTGTTTTCTATTTACAAACTAGTCAAAACTCATGGATTGTAAAAAGAAAGCTCATCTTAAAGCATGTTTTTAGAGAAAGGCCTTAAGATTTAAGATAGATCAAAAGCTCGCTACTTTCTTCCTTCTTTTTTACACGAGTATATAAATTAGATTCATATCGTTAGTCAGCCCTAGTACTCATCACACATCACAATCAAATGGTTATGGGTACAAAAGAATCCACCATCAAATTCTCTTTTTCAAACATTGAATTGACAATAGAGTTTTGGCTTCAATAGGGTAAAAGAATGTCTTCTTCTAAAGTAAGGTAAAAAAATTTGTTTGGTATCAAAATGGTCTACACTTTAATGATGGATGATATTGATTTGATATGTAGTTGTAATACAACTAACCTTCTTCTTTCACATGGCAAACATAAAACAATGCTGATTCAATATTTCACGGCTATAGTCATTCGTGGAGCGTAAACTTGATGAGGTAGGATCCCACAAAATTTCTATATGCTACTACGAAAACCTGACTTGAGAGTGTGCAAAACTATACATCAAAAGAATTTTACTGAGCGACTGCTGTTTATTCCCTACTTGGAAAGACCTATTAAAATGAGTGGGACTCACAGTATGGGAGAACAAACCTCATCAAATGGATGAGAGAGAGACTAGAGAGAATATAATACGGTACAGGGTCTGGCACAAAGAAAGTTTGTCTATCAGGTATTGATACCAATCAACAGTACATTTTGGTGAGAATCTCGTAGACTGGGCAAAGGTCTTGTTCAAAGCTAACATGCGTAGTCAGAAATTGAAACGATACTCTCACTCGAATGTTGCACCAATGTTGTTCATTTGTCTAGGCCATTGGATGGTGGAATCAAGACTGATATAATGTGTATCATCCATAGATAGTCCAAGGGAATGCATCTAAACCTGGCAACAGCCAGGTAATCCGACTGAAGGTTGTTCAGACTGAGATGATAAACGTACAGGACAAACTAATGTTGAGAATCTCGGTAAATAAGGGGATAAACTGTGGCAGCAGCCCTGTTATCATAAAGGAAATCTGAAACCCTAAACTTAGATTACTTTGTAAACAGTCTAATATCATCACTACAGAAGAATATTCTAAAAGTTTGCCGACTCCCACCACATTATCTTGCCATGGAATAGTGAAGTTATGGTCCTTCACTAGTTTTCTGCAAAATTCAGCAAAAGATAAAACTGGAAAATGAAAGTAGAGATTTTGAATATACACACTCCAGTGCTTTTCCGCATAGCTTTTTTACATTGCTCCATTTGGACCCACAATACATGATCCTAGGAATAATTCTCGTTTTGACTTCGCTAACTGACTCTCTTTACAAGAGCCAACACATACGCAACACAGGTTCATATGATCATGGCATAGTTTATTGTTTTCTTTTTCTGTTGTGGGTATGTCACCCATGGTAAAAAAAGGGTGACCAAAATCGGAATTGGACACCTTATCTTATCTTATAGTTAATACTAATATAAAAATAGATCAAAAAATTAAAAAGATCGGGTATTTTTGAAAGCTCTTTAAATTAGTATAAACAAGGATATTTTTATTTTAAGATTTTTTCCCATTATTATCAAAATAATACCCTATTAACTAAGTACTTAATTAAAGTTAATATTTGCATTTTATATTAACTTTTAGGAATGCATTGTTTTAAAAATAGATCAAAAAAATTAAAACTTAGATATCTTTAAAAATACACATCGGATTTTTGCAAAATTAATATATTTGGAAAGCTCTTTAAATTATCTACGTAATGATTACAAACAAGGATATTAAATTTTTATTTTAAGATTTTTTTTCTTCCATTATTATCAAATTTGGTGTTGTTAAAAGAATCAAATTCAAGCATGTGCATCGCACATGTGGCCTTACTAGTAAGTAGAACAAAGACACTAAGATTGGTAGATACAAGCGTGAAGAATGGCACTATTACCTTTTCAATTCAGGAGCACATTCATATCTTTAAGTTGCTTCTTTACTGCTTGCCAGTCCACATTCGAGTCTAATCGCGGCCATGAGCTCAGGAGAAACTACATTCTTATTACCAACAAATCTGCCTGACGACTTTTTTGAATATGCTTTACCCTTTGTAACTCCACCTCGAGGATCCTCTCCACCCTCTTCCCATCCCCTGTATAGTATTACTTTGTTAGGCTCTTGGGAGATCATTACAGCACCCGTTGCTTTCTGCAAAGAAGAAAAGAAATGAGTCAAAGCTTGCTTTCAGATAATTCTTTAAAGATAAAAGAATGCCTAGAACTGCTTTAAGGTTCATATTCACGCACACACACATACCTCCAGCTTGAAAACCAACTCTTGAATAGAAGTCCCCTTAGCTCTTCCTTTGACATTCACTATAGCAAGAGCATTTTTCTGGAAGTGCGTCTTGATCGCCTTGGCAACACCTGTGACGACGTTACTCCTCCCTGATTTCAATTTGCATTTATATTATTTTCAATCAGTGTACTTAATGAGAGGATGCATTTATGGCTTCGTGCACAGGTTTAAGAAAAGGAATGCCTATGAAGAAAACTTTCTGATATCCCAATGTTAAGGGTTAAAAAATATTTTTAACTGGCCCTTGACGATGCAATCCAATTGTCTAACCGTGAATTATAAATCTAGTCGTGTTAGATTATCTAATAAACAGATAAAACATTATTCCCAACTAATGCATGCTTGTTCGGGACGAATGTTTCTACAGATACCGTTGACAATCGAAGTTGCATTTGGGATTCTGAAGGAACTCCTGTAATTATATTTAAGAAAATGTTGATTAAAAAGGTGAATAGCATTCCTCTGCTAATGTGATTCTTGAACCATATAAAGATTTCCAACTTAGAAGAATTACATGTACAGTGCAAGATTTACTACATTAGAAACCCCATAACAAGATATTCCTGTCTATAAGATAATGCAAGTACAAGAGGATGTCTACTATTAAATACTGGAGTATCTGAAAGGTGAATTCTGCTAAAGAACATAAAATATGATAATGGATTAGTGAGTTACCAATTGCAAGAACAGGACGTCTTTTCATTGTCAAAGCCTGCTTTCTTAAAATCAGCCTCTCTCGGTTGGAAAGGGGCTGTGCTCTAAAACGAACTCCTTTTGAACCCCTTTGTTCTTTGTCTCCATTAACTGATGAATCGAGTTGATTTTTCCTTGGTTCAACTGACGATGTCACAGACTCTGGCTCAGAAGCATGAACCTCAGCTTTATCAGTGACCGCACATGCTGTGTCACCATGTAACTGGAATAGACAAAATTATATGAATTGGAATTTATTATTATTTTGTCATGTATTTGCTGATATTGCTAATATATGAATCAGAATATAGGCCATCTAGGAAATACAGTACAGAATTGATGAACAGATTAAGAATATTTAGTTTAACATTACCCGCACATTCCCAGGGAAAGAATCTTCATGGATTCTTTCCAACTTTTCTTGAAAGTTTACAGAATGGACCACTTCTTCAGGCTTAGATTCTAGTTCAGTATTATTAAATTCTTCATGCTCTGGAGTGTAGTTCATAAGTTTTTCCAGATGAGTGTCTTCTTCGTGGTCATCCATTGAGTGGTCCAACGGCGAGGAAGTTAAATAAGATACATGAGCTTCCGTAGCCTTTGGAGTCCATGCAGACAAGAAAACGCACATGTTAATGGTACAGGAACCCACAAAATGCTACATGAGACACGACAAATAAGATCCCATATACGCAGAATTACTGAATCCAAATGTCGGGTTTATTTATGTTAGATACAGGCAGGATAGGATTGTATGAAATTGCAGCATATGAGTACATACGTGCATTCCAAATAACACAAGTGAATTTTCAAGATGCAGTTCATACCTTAGGGCTGTCGGTAAATTCCAGTGAACCAGCATTCTTTTGACTTTGGGGTTTTCCAACTGCACCAAGGTTGTCACTGGTTTCAAACTGGGTAGTTTCTCTCTGTTTCTCAGTTAATGGCACATGGTTTATTTCCAAGTCTTCTGACTCTTCTTTGACCTGAGTCACTTCGAACTGGGTTCTTTCTCTCTGTCGTTCTGTTAATGGCTCATGGTTTATTTTGCAGTTTTCTGACTCTTCTTCAACCTGAGTTATTAAAACTATATTACATGAATAACCTGTAAATTATTTTTCTATAAATGGATGAACACGACATCAAAAAGATAAATTGAATATTTCAACTCACCAACTTAACTTTCAACTCGTCAATGTTTTGGGCAAGCTTCAAGACATGAAGCTTCAAAGACTACAAAAATTAAATAACCAGGGTAAGAAATTTGACAACAAACACTCTATATGTATAATTCTATATATATAACCTTAAAAAGGAACATAAGAGATCAAAAGAAAAAAGCTCACTTCGCAACGCTGTGCTTCTAGAGAGCGCTTCATCGCTTGTTTTTTATTTAAGAGTGTCTGAGGTCTTAAATCAGCAGGGCGCTGGTAATTTTTCCCCCTGTATACAATAATTGCATAACCCCTATCTACTCTCTCCACCGCCACTAATATTCCACCACTTTCAGCTTCTAATGTCTTTGCTACACCGTGAACATCTTCACGTCCCCTGGCGCTAGCCATTATCTTCACAAGCTCCCTATACTTCCAGTGAAGATGCATATTTTCAATGGTCCCGTCAAAAACTCCTCTTCTTCCTGAATATTGACAAAAGAAGGGAGAATGCATATACAAATTAAAACTCAAAAAGCAGTACGATCCATCTCAGGGGAAGAGGTTATTTGATCTGATGATATAGGCAGGATTCAGGCTACTTACCCAACAATAAGAACGGCTTCATCCTCAACCCAACCTTCTTCAACATGTATCTTTCTTCTTCTGTAATACCCTCTCGATCCACTTCTGGTTCTCGGGCTTCTGCTTCTCTCTCCAACTTGGCTAGGAGCTTTTCTGCCTTCTCCTTCTTCGCTAAAACCTGTTAAACAAATATGTGCCACGAAGGACATTGTTAGATTTTGATTTAATTAGGAATTGCCACTAAGCACCATGAAGTAGTCTCATACCATGAACAGCTTAGAGCTTATGTTTTCCATAACTGCATTTGTTGACTTTCGCTTCCTTTCCTTTCGGACGATCTTCTCGTGGAAGTCACCAGCAGAAGTAGAATTCTCTGCCTCGGAGTCAAGACTGGGACTTATCTCAGTGGATGAGCTTTCATGCATTGTGTGTTTATCTCTATGAATTCTGGGCTTTCTTCGATCTTCTATGGCTGTAGAAACTGCAGGTGGCAGAAAATCTTTTCCTCTGTAGAGCGCAATGAATTCCTTATCTCTAGACAGAAGAGTACCTCCAGTCAGCCGCTGCAAGAGTGGACTTCCAAATAAATAGATGGCTGTGAAGAAAATTTAAACTTATAAATGAGTTGGATATAACGCCCTATTTATTCAGACACAGCTTTATAATTTTAACCACTTTGGAAATATATAAAATCCCGCAAAAAGTAACAAAAACCTCAATATCGTAAATAACAATAAGCATGGACTCCATATTACATACCTTTAGCTCTTCAGCCATCATCAAACTATTAGTGTTCTGGACTCCTCTCTTCACAGCAATTTTGGCAATCTCACATTTTTCCCAGAGTTTCACAATTGAAGCAGCCAGTCCCTGAAGGTTCTTGTTTCTCCCTGAGAAAAAGGAAATCCGTTAAAGAAATATTAATTAGATAAAGAATGGATGCCTAAAGGAGAGGGGGCAAAAAAGATATAGACTAACCCAGGGCGAAATGGCATGGTAAAGGACGACCAAGTCTCCTTAAAATGGTCATCTCATCATCAGTTAGCTTGGGCTTTATCCCATAAGGAAGAAGGCGAAAGGGTCTCCGATAACCAGGGAC
Source organism: Papaver armeniacum (assembly GCA_023531295.1). Taxonomy (NCBI): domain Eukaryota; kingdom Viridiplantae; phylum Streptophyta; class Magnoliopsida; order Ranunculales; family Papaveraceae; genus Papaver; species Papaver armeniacum. Next base: position 129,367 of record JAJJWW010010418.1, read on the forward strand.
AATAGCCGGTAGAAGATCAGCATCAATGGGTAATGGCTCAACTCCCCACCAGTCAATAAAACGTGGACCTAGTCCATCCAACATACGGTCAGCTTCTTCTACAATCTGTGCCTCACCAGGCAGTAGAAACCGTACTTTATTTGGAGAACCAACACCTTTCACTAATGCTGTGCCTGCCTCTCTGTAGGACACAGTTGGTAAAACAGATTTTACACTGTCTGTGCACACCAAGTTTGTCTCTTTATTGGCAGTAACTCCGTCGTTCCCATTAGATTCTGAGATTAACTCATCACCAGAAGTGTCATCTGTTGTGTTTGTAGTCAGGAAATACGGATATACGTAATTGGCCCCTCGGTATAAGATAACAATACTCCCAGACCTCCAGACAACCAAACCTCCAGTTTTTCTCTGCAATGGCAATATAAGACATCAAGTGAGAGCAAGTTCCTTCAAAAGGGAAGATAGGCAACCAATGAACCTCAAAAACTATATAAAACTTGTTCCACACTTTCAAAAAGATATCCGAGCGAAGGTAATAAAAGAGCACACCAGTATTATATTTCCATTTCCATGAATATACAAAACAATACAGCAGCAAACAATTAAAAAATCAAATAATCTAAGCATTTCTCCCCAAAACATCATAGATGTTATAAGAGGATAATTCAAATTCAAATTCAAACACGAACATAGCACTTGTGATTTCCACCTCACCACATTTTTCACTGCAATCGATAGATCCTACCACATGCACTAAAATTTTAAACTAGCACTTTAGTAAAAACCATGCTCTGGTATGTAACTCTGAAGTAGGACAAACTAGGATTATTTCGATGTAAATGCTAGATACTCTTGACAGCAGAAGCTTTACAAATTGAACAAAGCAGTATTAATTGAACAGGTTTTACATGTCAGTTGAGCTTAATCTTATGTTTCTTATGTATTTCCCATGTCAAACCCGCTGCTATTGACTAACCACTCCACTTGGTGTATTAACTTGTGTTTATCATCTCATATGCCCCGTTTATCATCGCACATGCCCTGGTAGAACAAGTTCATTAAAAAAAAATTGAAGATGCATAATTTTAACAAAACTAACAGACAAAATTTTACCTCCAATAAATCATGAGTCCTCTTCATATTCAACTTACTGAGATCCTCACACTTAATCTTAACAACTTCTGACCTTCTCCACCTTTCATGAATTCCATTCACAATCCCTTCAGTAATCCCAGCAACCCCAACCTTCAACTTCTTCTTCAACTCAACCCCAACTTTCCTAATCCTTCTTAATTCATGTTGCGGAATAGTCAGCTCCGCCAATGTCGGTACTTTCTCTTCTCTCAACTTCTCATTTTCATCTCTTTCTACTCTTCTCTCCTTCACAACTTGTCTTTTCAATTCCCTAAACCTCGATATCGCATTTCCCGAACCGGGTCTTGGTACAGGGTTTTCAGGTGTACTCCAACTAGTATCAATAGTATAACCAACGCGTTGTTTAGGTAGATTTTGAGTGAGCGGAAGGAATATCTCTCCAGCTGTTCCAGTATGATTATTGATTTTGTGTTCTGGGTTTTCCTTATTTTCTTCAATGTATCCAAGATTACGAAGCTTTTCTGCGATTCTTTCGATTGCTGTTTTACTGACAGTTTCTGCTTTGGTTGTAATGGAAGTATTAGAGGAATTTGTAACAAAGGGTTTTGAGAAATTAGGGCTTGTTTTGTTGGATTTTGAAAACAGGAAGAGATTTTGGGATGAATTTAGCGTGTTAATTGGGAATGGAGATGATAAATGGTACTGATGAAGCAACATTTGAAAAATGATATTCTAGGGTTGTGTTTTCCGTTTCTTGTTTTAGATTTCGGGGATTGAAAAGATGCGGTAAACAAAATCCAACTCTGCACCGCAGTGGCGGGAGTTGCACTTTGATACAGTTTGGTGTATCAAATTTTGCATATAATGACACGTGTCGTTTCAAGGAATTGTATTCCTTGAAATCCAATTCATAGGGAATGCGTCTAATTCCTTGAACCAAACGAGGCAAATGAACTTTATTATGTAATTAGGAATTTTAATTCCTAGGAATCCAATTCCCTCCAAAATGATAGATTCTCATTGCATTGGTCTAATGATGCAATGGAATTGGATTCCGGGGTAAAAACAAAAGTAATTGAATTACCTCAAACATAAATTTTTTGGATTAGAATCCAATTCGAAGAATTGGATTACCCCATAATTGAATTCCTAGGATTCTAATTCTTACAACCGAACGGGCTGTTAGTAGAAATAATTATTTAATCTCGTATATTGCTGGGTTTGGACCCTCTAGTCCTTCCCTCCCAAGCCCAATACTCGCTAATCTAAAGAACGATTTCTTTGGGACTACTCAAAAATGGAGGGGACTACTTTGTGATAGGAATATCTACCCTATACTTATAAGGGGTGTCCTAAAGTGTGGAAATGACTAACCTACCCTTAACCAAATTAAAATTTAAACTAATCTAATAAATAAATATTTATATATATATATAACCTAATCTAAATCTAAATCATTAACAAAACAAAATCAAAATCAAAATTATAACAAATCCATTACTTTTAAATTTTCACAAATACGTTATTATTAGAGGGTTCATTTTCTTCTCTTCTTTCCGCTTCATCGTCTCGATTCAAAAAAAATTCCACAAACCCATTACTTGGTTGAAAAAATGAGTAGTAATCATAAAAATGAGTTGAAAATGGAAGTTGCAGAGAGAAGTTCGGCTAGGAATTATGTGAAACAGTTTGTCGAACTAGTCGAACTCAGCTTTAATGGAGTTTTTTCTTTCAGAGAAAAGTTCGGTTCCCAGCCGAACTTTTAGTTCGGTTACGTCGCAACCTTTTTTCCTTTTTTTCCTAGCCGAACTTTTCTCTGAAATCAAAAACTCCATTAAAGCTGAGTTCGACTACCTGTGTCTTCAGAACCATTAGTCGAACTACACTTGCAGATGAGTTCGGCTACCTGTTCTTCAGATGTCGTAGCCGAACTTTATTTCCATGGTCGAAATCAGTTTATAAATTTTTCATTTTTACGAAAGTTTTTGCCAATTCAAGCAACATTAACTAAATTTGAAGTATACCTAAGTACCCAAAACCCTCATTTCGAAATCAACCATTTAAAAAAAAAAAAAAAAAAAAAAAACAAAACAAAACCCCCTTCTTCTCAAAAATTATTCTTTTAAAAACACCCAACTAACACTAATTAGTAATAAATCATTACACTAATTATTTTAATTACCAAGGGCAAGTTTGGTATTAAAAAAAAACTTAGATAAGGGGTGACTCATTATTACTTCTAATATCCACCCAAAAAATTGAAGAGTAGTCCCCCTCTATTTTTGAGTAGTGCCCAAAAAATCGTTCAATCCAAAAATCGAGACAGTTTGGTCCAAAACTTGGACGAGTTAGTCCAAACTAAGCCGTTTAGAATTTTTCAGTATTAAAGGCTACGTATACGAACGAGATTTTTATTTTTAGATCTCAGATTTTGAATTAGGAGAGATTCAAATAGAAGAGAGACCGAGATAGATTTTGGAGGCGATTATGTTAGATTAAGTCATTTCTTCATCGGATTTTAATCTCAGGTTAGTTGTTGATTAACTAACTTTTTGTTTGATTTTGCTTATATTTTCGAATTTTTTTCTTAGTTTTTTTTTAATGCATGATATGAAATCGATATGGTGCTTCAGTGTTAGAGCATAGCTCGGTTGAACCCACCAAGCGTTGGTATGTCAAGTTTGGTTGTCATATTTTAGTGAACCAAAACTCATTTAAAGAGTTGCTTGATTATTTACTAGAGTCAACTTCGTATAGGTTAGCTTGAAAGTATTAGGATATGAGACGTTACAAGCATTACGTGAAGACTTGAAGAAAGTGAAGAAGAAAGGAGCTACACGACGACATCATCCTTCTACTTGAGGTTAGTAATATTTGACTGAACTGTTTCATTCCCTAACGTATCTTTCAAGTCGTGCATATTGAAAACATAACTGCGAAGCTATGAATGATTATACTCTAGTTAGACATAGTATTAAGGAATACAATACGAAGTATAACGCTTATCTTTTGAACTTCGTATATATGACATCGACATAATCGTTTGAATGCTATTGTGATTATGTATGGGTATGAGGTGAAGATTTCGTCCTAGGAAACAATGTTTTACATTCGTTTAAAGGAAGTACATTCATAAACTTGTTTTGTGAATCGAAAGGGAAATCGCTATGTTTATTGGTATTTGTTATTCATTGCAAATATTTTGAATTACCAATATGTGTGTTTAGTATAACCTCTCATGACTTGCTTATGTTCTTGGTAAAACTATTCACAAGGCCTGACTTTTGTATTGGTATGACTTTTATTAGTGAAACCGATCTTAAGTAATCACCTAAGATGGTATGATTGATTTGTTGTAATTGGTATGACCAACTCTAGTCATTGGGGAACCGATCCTAGTAAGAGGTGTAACCGATCACAAAAGGGAAATCAATTCTTGTAAGAGGTGCAACAAGTTTCTAGTTATTGGGAACCGATCCTATGAACATGTGCAACACGTTTTTAGTTATTGGGAACCGATCCTATGGACATGTGCACCAAATACAAATTAGATACCATATATATGTGGGAACCGATCCTAGTACCTAGTCAACCAAGTTTTGGTAACTAGCGTGACTAATTCTAGTACCCACATGGAGGTAGAACCGAAACTTATTTTGGTAGAACTGTGAAACCTATGTTTGGTGATGTGACAGGATAATCAATCACATAGTTCTTGGAAGTCAGATGAACCAATTCTAAACTCGTTTTGGAAGTGTGGAAAATCGGTTCCAAGATAGTAAATATGAAAGAGGATTTACTAAGTAAAGATGTCGACATACTTTGAACATGTGCAGTAATGCTTATCTTTTATTGTTCAAAGATATTCCTTAATAGCTAAAGGAGAATCCCGGATCAAAATAAATTGAGAATCTTTTAATTAAGGTTTTTAGTTTTATATACTTTTAATTTTCAGCAATTAAAATGCATATATTTAGAAAATAAAAATTGGTAATGCGCATTTACTAATTGGAGATTTTCTATTGAGATTTCGGTCATTGTTTGGACAAAGCATTTCCAGGAATTATGGAAACCGAATTTGGAAATATATTGCATATCTTGAGAATATTTTCGGTTTTGGAAATTCCTTGGTGTCCAAACTTCCTTGGTATATAAATATTGAAGTTTGCATTTCAAGCAAACTAATCCTCAGAGCCAGCAAAACTACCTTGTTGTGTTGTTACTGGTGGAGTCGTCTATTCGGAGAGGAAAGTAACCTAATTTGGCGGAATCTCTTACAACCGCTCGTTTTAAAGACTTCTTTTGGATTGGTAAGCTCTACTAGTACCGTTGGTGGGAAACTAGATAGTTGCAGTTTATTATTAGTTTTCGATTGATTTGATTGACTAATGGTTGTTGAACTTTGATTGCACCTAGTTTGTTTATGCTTGAGAATCTTATCTTCTGATATAAGATTCACTCAAACTAGATCGAAGTTTCGACTGGGATCTTTAGACTGTTTGTAGATCTAAAAATGTCTTGTGATAATCTATTGTTAACAGACTCCGTTCTGTGTGTGATTGATCACAAGAGATTCAAATTGATTGTGTGCAGGTGTTTATTGAAGATCTAAGAACATTTGAAGACGAAGAATATTTCTGATTTGGGTTCATAATCTCTGGTGTGTACAATACTTTTTTCGTCTGGAGGATCCAACTATAATCGATTTATCTTTGTGATAGATTTGATTGATTAGTCGAGTAGATCGACATCAATACGTTTCTTTGTGATTAAAAGTATTGATTGCAAAATCTTAACAATTATTTTGGTAATTGTTGATAAGATAGATCTAAGGACCTGACAAAGGAGTTTATTGGGATAAACGGAAGAGCCTATTGTCGAACTCATATCACTTGATTGTAAAGAGTTGTTACCGAACAGATTTGTTGTTCCTTTACTGTTTGGAATACGAACCAAAGGAATTGTTCCAAGTGCGTGACTTATTGCAAGTTGGAGGCGCGGGGATACAGACGGAACTAGGTGAACTATAGGTTTAGTTGCTTGGTCTCAACTATACGAAGTTGGTTTAGATTTTGTATAGCGGCTTAATCCTGAGAGTATTCAATTCTTGACAAGGTCCCCGGGTTTTTCTGCATTTGCGGTTTCCTCATTAACAAAATCTTGTTGTGTCATTTACTTTTATTTTCCGCAATTATAATTGTTGTTATTATAATTTAAAGTAAATTACACAAACGTTAATTCCTATTTACTTGATAGCAATCCTATCGTGTTTGGTTAAGGCCGAACCTATTATCAAGTAAACATACTTCGTTGTTGTATTGTCTCGTTCTTGTATCCATAGTCAATCACACAAGTTATCTTGTTGTCGTATTGTCTCGACTCAGTCCATAGACAAACACTTTCGGAGAAAGGACTTATAGGTGGAAAAGTTTTAGATTGAGGTATATTTGGGTACCCTCGTATTTTCATTCATCTTTTTGATTTTGTTGTTTGTTAGGTTTTGATTTTCATGCAACTTTTTTTTTGTTTGTTTCATGTATGATATTTAATCGATTCGATCTTTGATATTTGATTTCTTCATCTGTGTGTTTTCTTAACGCGCTGAAAGTTTTTCATGGTTATTAATTGATAGAGTAATTGATTTCTTTTATTTTTTTAATTATATAAAATGTGTACTTTCTTGTACGCTGTATATGTTTCAGTTGATGGTGATTTTAATTTTGATTCCAAAATTACTTCTCTGATATATTTAAATGTGATTCAAATCTTTTGATTTTAAATCTCTATGTTAGTCGATTCGAATTTGATATCCTTTAGATGTGACTCAGATATTTTTTGTTAATAATTCATTTATCATATATGTGTTGGTTGATCCTAAGAATAACTTTTTTTTAGATCCTTTATATGTGATTTAAATCTTTGATATCTTCAGCTATGTGTTTTTATATATATTTATCAACCATGTCTGGAAAGGTTGTGTATGCTTTCTTGAATGTACATGAAAAGAAGAGGGTACCCAAATACACCACAATCTTTTGAATGTCAACATATTAGTCCGATACCAAGTGTGATTGTCTATGGACAAAGTCGAGACAATACAACAAATATGGTATACACTTTGTGCGATCGTCTATGGATATGAAATCGAGACAATACAACAACAAAGTGTTCACTTGATAATAGGTACGGTCTTAAACCGAAACATTATAGGATCAATATCAAGTGATCAGGAATTAACGTACAAGTGTATTTAATTTAAATTATAATTATGGAATAATAAAATAAATGTCACAACAAGATTTTGTTAACGAGGAAACCGCAAATGCAGAAAAACCCCGGGACCTAGTCCAGTTTTGAATACTCTCATAATTAAGCCGCTATACAAAATATAATACCAACTTCGTATAGTTGAGACCAAGTAGACTACCCCTAGCTACTTAGTTTTCTTAGTATCCCTGCGCCTTCGACTTCTAGAGTCACGCACGTGAATAACTACTCCTTTGGATCGTATTCCAAACAACAAAGGAATGAATCTGTTTGGTAACCACTCTAATCAATCTTTGTAAAAGATATATTGAGTTGTTGACAAAAGCTCTTCCGTTTAAACTAATAAACTTTTTGTCTGGTTAGATCAATTTAAAACTTGATTACCGAAATAACAAATTTATAGATTCTCAATCAATCAATTTAGAACTCAAAGAGTAACTATAAAGAGATGTCGATCTTACACAACTAGACAATCAAGTCTATCAAAGATAAACACGATTCTAGTTAGATCTCAGCCGATCAAGGTTTGTGCACAGATTCACAAGATACAAAAACTAATAAGAAAATCTTCTTCGTCTTCAAATATTCAATGGCCTTCAATAACCTGCACAACACAACTTGAATCCTCTTATGATCAATCACACACAGAATGGAGTCTGTTAACAATGGATAATTACAAGATGTCTTTAGATCCGCAAATGGTTTTAAATATCTCTTCGATACTTTGATCTAGTTTGAGTGACCCTTATGTCAGAAGAGAAGGCTCTCAAGAAAACTAGGTGCAGTCCAAGTTTCAACAAACGTTAGTCAATCAAATCAATAATTGAAACTAAAATAACAATGTAGTTAGAGCATTGCTCGGTCAAACTCTCAAGTGTTGCTATCTCAAGCTTGTTGTCAAATTTAGTTGTCAAAACTATATCTTGATTTATAGTCTACAATTAGTTAAGTCTCGCACTATTATAGAAATGTAGTTGAGAAACATTGGATCACGACAGTAATCATTGCATTCTACCGTTTGAAAGCGAAAATCAACCGAAGCTTTTAGAGAACTTCATCAACAAAAATTAAGTGAAGACTGAATCACCTATTTCTCAAGCTATTCACTTTTTATATTTGAGACGTTGTCGCGTAACTAATTAGACTATCATGCATATACAAGAATTTCGAGTCAAGTTTATCTCGGTAATTAGTTCGCGAAATATAATGACTAAGCTCAATGAACATTTTTTCATACTTGATGAATTTCGGTTAAGGACAATTTATTGTTCGCAATCAAAATCATGATTCAAGTTTTATCGTTCGAAAATAGCCTCGAACAGTGATATGTGTCATTGATGTTATTCAGGAATGTTTAGAATCGATTTAGAAAGAAATATAGAACTATTATAGATTCGGATATAAGACAGTGTTATCAGTCTTACAAACTGGAAAAACTGTTATATGGCTTAAGCCGTATTACATGTACTCGTACACGTAGCGGAGTAGCCATATGTCAACTTGCAGATTTTTGGTATGCATATCCTTATGCACATCATGTAGAAATCCATTTAAACTTGTGAACCAGATCGGTGCGCACATCCGTATGCAAACCGAAAAGGAACTTTGGTCATGGAACCGGTTTGGTAGCCATACCGATACACGTACCAAAAAATTATGTGTTTCAGAACGCGGTTTGTGTATCCATACTTGTACGCATACTAAAATAGTTATGTGGACTCCGCAACCGGTCATAGTCTTAAGGTACACATACCTAAATAGTTCAATGGATTTCAAAACTTGGTTTGTCTTAATAGTTTACAAACCGGTACATGTATTGTGACTGACATTACTCACGAATGGCTAAGCGTGAATCCACCATCATTGGCCGAAATTTACTTGAATCAAGTAAAACCATAAGAGCTAGCTTCTAATTAAAACTGACATATATGGAATGTTGAAATTTGAAATTGACATCTACATGAGTTAGCGCTACAGATATAATGATCATTTAATTTCTTATTTTTATCGATAAATATTGAATTATTCTGAGGTAAATGCGCTGAATCTTTTGTGCATGTTTATGACGCATCATCATATTCTGGATCTACGACAAATAACATAGTTTGTATCGTTTGAATTCAAAATTTTATAATTAATACTAATAAATAACATATTTTGTATCGCTTTAATTCAAAATTTTCTAATTTAAAACTGACTTTTTACATTTATAAATTTAGCATGAACTCTTTCTTCTTCTGACAGAGTTTTCACGTTATACTTTTAGTTCACCATTCAATCATAGCATTAGGAAATTTAGTTTGTGATGCTCAACCATTTATCCTTTCCTTGTTTACAACAGGTAAACATGAATATCCACTTGTTTTCATACCATTTACATGGTTACAATATCTTCAAATTCAAGCGGAAAATAAATGCTCGACATATCAAAAAAAAAAAAAAAAAAACTGACTATGAGGTCACATGTTTGATCCCAATTTACTCACACAAAAGATTTTGGTTGTTCCGTGTTTCAGTCACTATGCCTTACATACAGGTGCTTACACACCATTTCTATTAAAGACACCTCGCCTTTTGCTGTGGAGCTATGTTGTTTTCAACAATTTATTTTTGAAGGATTTAAAATCTTGCTTTCAATATTTTTTCATTGCGGTTTTCATGATTTGTGGTTTTCAATGTCACATTTTAATGAAACTTGAACAAGCTAAGATCTCGCTTTTTCCTTTTTTCTTCCGCGCTACATGAAATATTGTTTTCGTGCTAGTGGATATGATTTCATATAGTTCCGAGAGTTTCTTTTTTGGTCGGTCATGCATATAACAAGGGAGGTCGTTAAGGAGGCTCGGGAATTGGGGTTGTGGTGTATATGGTGGCAACATAATGGCAAAATGAGAAGAAAAACGAGAAAAATGAGGTCGGCATTCTGCTAAATTTGTTAACATATGCTTGTCATTCAGAGTAGTAGTACTGATGATGTGGTCGTCAATCTTTGTACTGTCATGTATAATCAATAAAGGAATTGAATCACATAAATAGTTTATGACTTGTTCAATACGTAGTGTAAATTGATGAAATACATGTAAACATTTTCATATCTAATTGCAGTTGTAACATATTGTATTTGGTTCTCTTTTTCTGATTCATATAACCTCTTTTTCCTCGGGAAAAAATTATCTTGTAAACTTTTTTTTTATTATTTTGAAATATAATGGTCTCAAATAATGGAAGCAAGATGAAAACCAATTTTGTCGAAAGTTGTATTTCAAAAATCAAGTGATATAATAATTCTCATTCTCCCTCCCACTACGAAGCTCGAGATTCGAACCCCTGTAATAATTTAATAATCCTTAATGAATGGATTTAGGAATAGTCTAAAAATCAATGTATTATGTTATCCAAAAAATGTTGTATTTTTTTTTTAACCACTTGTTTAGCTTGGGACTCTTCGCCGGCTCCAAGAATAAATCAATATGCGCATATACACCGGTTGTAAAAGCGATTGACAGTGTATTTATATTGCTATGCAATTTTTGTTTGCATTGTAGATTCTTACATGTAATGAAAATGTGAAATGTTTCCTAAAAGCTTTAGATAGATAAATCATACGATTTTATGGCAGAAAAATTGTTGGTCCTTCTATTTCTGGAAAGGAGTTAATATTATTTTTTTCAACTGGCATTAGATTCAAATGAAGATTTTTTTTATAGGGAAAGCTGATTTGTTTAGGGGGAAAGTTAAAAATATTTGACTACAATATATTTCTGTTGATCGGAGGTCATTAAAGGGGAGGAGTAAAAAATTATCTTTCCCCCTAACAAAACACCTACTTTATCGTTATGTTCTTAGCTTAACATAACCCTACAATTGACCCCAAATTATCTTCATGATTGAACCTTATCTTTTTTCATGGGTACATATTTCAATTGTTTCAGGAGTTTGCACTGTTTTTGTAGCCGGTGTTGCTTTATGAAGAAACATGATCATACGATCCTATGACCACAAAAATATGTTTGAGTAGGCAATTGCGCTTGTGTGCATAGTAAATCATGAGTGGATTAAAGTAACTGACCACTAATCTCATCTGTAACAACATATTCTCAACCAAATTTCTTCAAAAGTCTGAAACCATTCATTGCAATCTCGTATAAAGTGATTACAGTGGGAGAGTTAGGCTCAATTGTTTAAAGCATTTGTTCCTTGTCTGGTCCTTAACTTTCGTATTTCCCTGATATACGACAATCAACGAAGATTGCTTCAACAGATCCTAATGGATGTATGAAAACAAGGGTGATAATGATACTGGTAAAACCGGACTGAATAGCCTTATCTTACGCTGTAATACCTGATTTAGTGGTTGATGTTGGTAATTTGACATATTGTGCAAAAATTTACCCATGCCATTATGTGAAGCATTTTATCAAAAACTATCAATGTCATTTTATTATCCATGCATGTTGTGTACATACATAAAAAAAGTTCACATACGAATGAACTTCCAAAACCTAAACTTTTCTTCGTACCCAAACTTGAAAATAGTACTTCGATGGATTAAATTTTTTTGACTGAAATGAATTTTTTGTCGGCTGTTACAATCAGTTGGATATGGGTTTGGTATAAGGATAATCTAGTAATACAACATAATTTGAAAAAATCAATTTCATTAAATATTTCCCCTATACACATCTCTATAATGTTAGCTTTCCCCTTCAAATGCTTTCTGCCTAAACAATCAGCTTTCCCTATAACAAAAATAAAATGAAAAGTTAATGGTGCCTCTTTTCAAAAAACTGAGAGAATATTTAAACATTTGGGTTCGTAGAGTTAGGTTCTTTCTTTCTTTTTAGGATTAACATGTTTGAGTCTTAAATTTTTAACTTCGATAGTTAATTAGCAAATATTTGTCAGCCAACGTCCCTAAAAGTATGTAATTTTAGGCTATTTTTTTTTCTTCTAATATAATACCTTGCTCAGACAAATAGACATGTTTTGGCCCCTAGTTCAAACTCAATGTGTTTGAACTAGTCATGGGAGCCAAAGAAAATTGATTAGAAAGAGTCAAAAGAAAAGAGTTAAGCTTTTAGCCCCTTCAAGCTTGAGGGTTTCTAAAACTATAATATTACAAATAAAAACTAAGATAGATGCATCCCACAAGTTTCTCCCATGACTTAAATGAGGTTTCCTATTTCACAAAAAAAAAAAGGTTACTAAAGTATTCTTCTTTTTTTCATGTAAACTGTTGTGATAGCTTTGGGAAAGTCACCTTTGAAAAGCTGTCAAAAGTTATTAAGTTGGCCTCGAATGTCTCTCTCCTCTCGGTATTACCATATATTTACCAAAAAATATTAACAGAACGCAAAACTATGAATAAACCATCCTCTCACACGTCTTCCCATGTTGGACCCAAAAGTGGCCCCCTGTCAATCCCCCGAGGGAGGGACCCCCCCATTGTGAGGGGTGGTTTCTGCATAATATATTTATGCGATTTGTATAGAATGACTGTATTTTTACAAGGCATTTTCATCATATCCATACTTAGAAGAGTAGGGTCGTCTTAACCACAAGGAAAATTAGATTGTGGCCTAGGGACCCCAATTAACTAGGCCAAAATTTAAGTTTTTATTACCTATATACTGTTATGAAATCAAAATTTTCATAAGGTAATTTGCTTTCTCTTCATTTTTATTCACAAACAGCGAAACATAGACCGAGGAATTTAAGACATTGAAAGTGCATTATTGAATTTAATCTCAATCAACAACATTTACTCGTAGGATTTGTGGCAAGGTATTTTTTCTATTTATTCTTGTAAATTAATATGTTGTTGAATCATTTTTTATCGATCATTTTGGGTAAATTTTGTTAGGGTTTCGAGAGTTGTATGCGTGATCAATCCGAAGTGAAGTGGTGACTAAAAGCTCCTTCCTTTTTTGGGGTTCTTTCTTCTACACATTCAGGGCTAGGAAGTGGAGAAAGATAGTGGACATTCAAAGTGGCATATCTTCTAACGAAGGGTAACATTACAACTAGTAGGGATATTTATGGATTATTATTAAGAAAAATTAGAACATGCAATAATTGTGGATTTTATGTATTAATTAGAATTAGATTTGAACTGATAATCCATAACCAATAGCTATGGGAATACAATTTAGTTGATCTATGCTTGTTTGATAATTACAATCGTGAGTGTTAATAAGAATTGTGGGTTTATGTCGTTTTTGATATTTCATTATGTATTTTACTGATTTGTATAAATGTTTTTCCTTTGTTTGTATGTATAGAAAGGGGAACAATCAACCGATAAGGCAAAAGCAGAAAAGTGGACACGCCAAAGTGATAATAAGAGAAAGAAAGGATAAGGTCGAAGTGATTATAGTACCAACAACCATCCAACACATAAGGAATAATGAAGCGATGAAGACGAGAAAAATAATAGTAAGTGATGAGAAACATGGAAATTTAGTTAATAGTATGTTAGAGGAGGATATTTTGCCGAATAATATGTAAAATTATGACAATGTGCAAAAAAAGAGTGAACAAGAATAAATGTTTGGGAAAATGAGAATGTGCAAGATGAGTTTCAAAATGGGGAATCATGACCACTAAATATTCATGATCAGGGGAATCAGACTAAGATTAACCATTATTTGAGAGACCATTTGGTAGAGAATGGACATGTGAGAAGAAACAACACCGACTTTGTTCTCCCTAAAGATGCCAGAGGTAAAATGTTTAACATCTACGTTGCATATGGTGTATGACCAATGGAGAAACTGGATATATAAGGTATCTAGTGTATTTTAGATGTTTCAAAGCGAGTGGTTTGTGTTTATTTTGTACTATTCAAGCAAGATGAACATTATATTCATCTAAATACAAATGGTAATAAAGATTGGCATAATATTGGTGCTAAGCTTTCATGTCATGAAATATTTTCTAGGCACTATACTGCAACACATAAATGGAAAGCGCTTGAAATTAGACTCCACAAGAATAAAATAATTGATAAGGAGATTCATGAAAAAACTAAAAACGATAACCGAAAACAAGTTTTAATAAGAAAAATCGTTGTTATTGGACTATTACTAAAAATAATTTGGCATCCGGTAGAGGAAATGACGAGGTCTGGGTAGCAAATGATAGTAATTTCTTAAGATTTTTTAAACTGATTGCATAATTTGATTTGGTAATGCAAGGACATCTTAAATGCATTGTAGGCCATGAAGTTTATCATCGCTATTCTTGGTCCCTTAATCCAAAATAAATTAATTGCATTGTTTGAATATAACATTCCATTTTTTGTTAACATCATTGGGGTTGTTCGTGAGGTTCTTGTATATGATTTTAATATAAAAGTTTCCTTCCTTGTTTAGAGGCCAGATGGCTCTATCTTTATTGTTAGTGTTTGGTGGTATTTACTTAATCTTTGCAGCAATTTCTGGGGTAAAATAGGTATCAATTCTACTTTCTATCCAGGTATTATCACAAGAGATTAACATTGCCGCTTTTTCAATATTGTCAATGTTAGAGCATTGCTCGGTTTAACCCACTAGCGTTGGTATGTCAAGTTAGTTGTCAATTTAGTTTCCAAAATGCATTCTTGATTTAGTATACTAAAGATAGTTTCGGACTAGATTAAGTCTAAGAAGTAGAATCGAAGCTATCCTTGACGGATGAAGTTTGAAGACTACAAGAAGATATCAATAAGGACTTAATAAACAAAGGTATGTGGTAATTGATTTCATTTGAATTCTTGTTCAATTCTACCTTTCTAATCTATCTAAAAAAATGCTCACTCTATGGAACAATTCCTATGACGGTAAACGTACATTTATGTATATATACTTGAGGTTATTTGATTCACAAATTTTGTGACAATAACCTTTATCCCTAGAAAGGATCTCATGTTATAGTGAATGAGCTTACGAATTCAACGAGCCAAGAATCACTTAATTCCAAGTTATAACGATGAAGTTATGAGTGATTTATTAAAGTAACAATTATAAGTGTTGATGTAATTGTTACAGTTCGTTAGTAGGAAACAATCCACGAACAGTTTGTATCGGTTCACGGACTTGAGCCCAATTACGTGACTAGAAGCCATTTGGGAAAAATATCGTTTGGTCCTTTTTTAGGTGGGCCCATGTCAGTTTGGTCCTTTGGGAAAACGCCTTTACTGTTTAGTCCATAATTATTTAAAAATATTAAATGGACAAAAGTACCCTTCTATGTTAATTTCTACTTATTTTTTTGTAGCAGTTCATTCATCAAAATGAAATCCTGTTAATTTCTACTTTTTTTTTTTCAGAAATCACCTATAAAAACCAGAGTTCATTCCAGAAATGGACTCCATATAAAAACCTAAAAAAACAGAGTTCATTCCAGAAATGAACTCCATATAAAAACCTAAAAAAACCAGAGTTCATTCCAGAAATGAACTCCATATAAAAACCTAAAAAAACAGAGTTCATTCCAGAAATGAACTCCATATAAAAACCAAAAAAAACCAGAGTTCATTCAAGAAATGAATTCCATATAAAAACCTAAAAAAACAGAGTTCATTCCAGAAATGAACTCCATATAAAAACCTAAAAAAACCAGAGTTCATTCCATAAATGAACTCCATATAAAAACCTAAAAAAACAGAGTTCATTCCAGAAATGAACTCCGTATAAAAACCTAAAAAAAAAAAGTTCATTTATGGAATGAACTGCATCATCATCATCTTCGTCGTCTTCAACAACAGATCCATGAAATCGTCGTCATCGTTTTATTCTTCTTCATCATCAAAAACAACAACAGATCCATGGAATCGTTGTCATCGTTTTCTTCTTCTTCATCAACAACAAAATCAAAAGCAGCAGCAGATCCATGAAATCGTCGTCATCGTTTTCTTCTTCTTCTTCTTCATCATCAACAACAAACATCAAAAACAGCAGCAGAATCGTCGTCATCATTTTCTTCTTGTTTCTCAGTCGTCTTTATCATCTTGTTGCTTGTTTCACATCAACAGTTGACGAAAACGAAAATAAAAGATGGAGACGGTGAACTTCAACAGTAGCAGCATCGTTTCTTGTTTCACATCATCTCTGCAAATTAAAACCCTAGAAAATCTTCATCTTTTCTATGTAGCAACAAGAAAATAAAAAACCAGAGAAAAAGTAGATCTGAAAAAAAAAAAAAAAAGAGGTGAGAGAAAGTAAATCTGAAAATGATTTCTTCTCTCTTAGTTTTTGACTATATATATGGTCCTTATCTAAAAGGGTATTTCTGCCACTACAAGATGACATTTACATCATCCATGACGTCACCCCAAGACCAAACCATAATTTACAGGACCAAACTATAATTTATATTTTCAAAAAGGACCAAACAGATAGTTGACTGAGTCAACTGGACTAGACTCTCTCTAATATATTATTCCTAGGACCATATGGTATTTCCTACAAGCCATTTTTGGTCAAGTTTTTTTATGTTTCCTTATCTAGGCAAGATAGCTATTACTCCAAACATATTTGATTACCATATTAAAGTGTTTGTGATTCCTTCCTAAGATAAATTGTGATTTATTCACATAAATACAATATTTTGGCAAGAGTTATAACTTAGGAAAGACTCCCAAAATTAGGAGAGTCTTGAAAAGTGAAAATAGCTTTGCTTAGATTTCAAGCTACCTTGTTCACTATAAATAAAGGGTTCGTGAGTGCTACACGTTTTTCATTCCCTTTGGAAAATTGGTATAAGCTTCATAAGGTTGTTTTCCATGTCTTTTGTTCTTCGTGAACAAGAGTGAGATAAAAGTCTTTGTATTGGGGATCACAAATCCGAGTTGGATTTAATATTTGTGATTGATTATACAACTTGTAATCTAGGTTTGTCACCTCTTGTCTATTCTAAGGTTTTGTCTTCTGATATAAAACCATTCAAGATTTGTTGATCATAAACCCTAGGTTTGATAGATTTCAGTCTCCGATCGTATACCAACACTTGTTAGTCGAAATCGGAAGCTAGAAAGAAAACTTCGATTAAGGTATCTCGTAAAAATCCTTAAGAAGTTTTAAACAAGATATCTCTAGATTTATTCTAGTTGTTTTTGTGGTAGAATAATTAGGTTTCTGATGCGTGTCGTATGTGCTCAAATTAATTCACTTATATTCTACTTTACTAATGAATAATATAGCAGTAAATAAGATTCGTTCCCACGAAGAGCAGGGAGTTTTAGTTGTCAAAAGTGTCACAATGGGGGGTTTTGGTTTGGATTAAAGCAAAATCAAAACAATTAAAAATAATAAAGTTGCAAGCAATGGAGAGAAATATGATCAGGGAATCCTTCTTCGTTACTAAACTGTCATCAAGTTATTATATTCATCCATTAATACAATTAATCGCAGATTATTACCAACCGTGGAATAACAACTAGCTCAGTGTTATCCCCTAAATTCCTTATATCACTGGGTACGGAAGCTCTCCGTGCGCATTCTATTAAATCGAAACCACCTAGTAGTAGCTCACTCAAGGTGTAATTTGTTCGAATGCTTTATCATTTGTGAATTATAGGTTAATCCTAGTAGTTAGACTCTTAGCTCAAGGTCCACTTTCTAGTGTTGTTTATACACACAATCGCCACACAGAATCCCTCTGCAAGGTCTTGTGTTCTCTACTTTTGTATGAATTGTTCGACTATTACTTATCTCCTAACTCAATACTAGAATTTGATTTAATCAACAAATTAATTCAGTTGGCCACCTAAACAATCTATCAATCAATCATAAATATTCTAATTGGTATAAACAATCAATAATCATGTGAAGAACTTCAAAATAGATTTATATAATAACTCAAATCATGTCTAGAACTTAAAATTCATCCCCAATCACTAAGAAGTTTAGCTACTCATGGTACTAACAAAACCCATGAGTTTCATATGATAAAATGGTAAAGAAATAGTTACGGTGATGAATTGCTCCAAAACCCTAGCTTTTCTTCTCTTGAGTTCGTCTCTCCAATGGCTTGATGAACGATTAAAAGATCTAAATATCTCTTATATAGGTATTCAAATTGTAGTTGTGCCCGTGCGCCAAATCCCATGTCGAATGGTTGCCAAAACTCACAATTCCCAAATATAAGTCACGCCCAAGTCTTGGTCGTGCAAACAATGGCTGAAACAGCCAAGCAGGCTTACGCAGATGGCAGAGGCCTGACCCAATTTAATGAAGCTTATTAGTTCAACTGTCAGTTCCGTGTAACTGACAATACACCTTATTTCTTCTTCCAATCCGCGAACAATCTGGTGATAGTGGGAAATATTTTTCCCTGGATTTTTAAATTCCTCCGCCGGATTCACGGACAGATAAGCCACCGTGATTTTCCAAAGTTACGGAATTTTTAGTTTTCCTCCTCGGAAACTCACGTACAATTTGGTCATCGTGAGTTTTCTAACTCCCTGAATTTCTTAGTCTTAACCAACTTCCGCGGATAGTATGGTTGCCGTGAGAACCATTTTATTCTGAGTTTTTGAACTCAAACTAGCTCCTGCTACCAACAACGACCTCTTCTCCATCTTCTAATCATTCTTTCCTACCATCACCGTGATCATCTTTATCCAAAGCTCCACCACAGACTCACAAACTTGAGAATACCCATTATCATGTCCATCATATCACTACAGTATTTACCGTTGTTTCTCAATCAACTCAGCACTGCCATTAATCCATCCCTACTCTCGAGCTTGATCTTGTTCAAAACTGAGAAATCCACCAATGACCATTTCTGCCAACACTAACGCAACAAACTCGCAGCAGCAGCATCACAGATTTGAGTTTACTCTTCATAATCTTCTCAAGCTCAGATAGTTCTCTTTCCAAGTGTCAGCACAACATGCCTCTATATCATCCCTGTCTCATAGCAGCTCAGCTTCCCGTCACTGTTATCATCAACAACATAACACCATGTGCAACTCACTAGTCGATATCAACATACTTCTCTGTCTTCTCTTTTCTCGCTGGAAGGATTAAGTACATCTTCACGGTAATTACAGCATCCAAGTGATCCATCTGAACTTCCATCAATGGCAACAACATCCACTACCAGCATCATCTCCATCTTCCATTCTAGTCTGCCATCAATACACAGACTCCTACTCCATAAACTTCATCGACAGAGAACAACTCTATTTCATCTTCTTTAGCATAGCCTTCTATCGATCTCCATGATCTTCACCCATATCAGTCACCAGCATCAACTCCATCTCGATCATCAACCAATCAACCACTACTCACTGTATAGACTTATTCTCCATCGCTACTAAGATTAAACACATCTCACCTTCATTAACTGCCGAGAATCACCAGCACCAATCATTGATAACGGCAGCAACACTTTCTTCCCATATCTGGCATTAATCTCATCCATCTCGTATAACAGCAGCAGCTACGATCTTCTCTGCCAAGCTCTGTGGCAACAACATTATCATTGAGCTGCTACTGTTAGAGCATAGCTCGGTTGAACCCACCAAGCGTTGGTATGTCAAGTTTGGTTGTCATATTTTAGTGAATCAAAACTCATTTTAAGAGTCGCTTGATTATGTACTAGAGTCAACTTCGTATAGGTTAGCTTGAAAGTATTAGGATATGAGACATTACAAGTATTGCGAAGACTTGAAGAAGTGAAGAAGTAAGAAGCTACAACGACAACATCATCCTTCCACTTGAGGTTAGTGATATTTGACTTGAACTGTTTCATTCCCTAACGTATCTTTCAAGTTGTGCATATTGAAAACAAAACTGTGAAGCATGAACACTCTAGATAGACATATTATTAAGGAATACAATACGAGGTTTATTGCTTAACTATTAAACTTTGTAGATAAGACATCGACATAATCATTTGAATGCTATTGTGATTATGTATGGGTATGAGGTGAGGATTTCATCTTAGGAAACAATGTTTATACATGTGTTTTAAGGAAGTAAGTTCATAAACTTGTTTATGAATCGAAAAGGAAATCGCCAGGCGTTATTGGTATTGTTATTCATTGCATATCTTGTGAACAACCAATATGTATAATTTAGTATAACCGCTCATGACTTGTTTGTGTTCTTGGTAAAACTATTCGCAAAGGCCTGACTTATGTATTAATATGACTTTTATTAGTGAAACCGATCTTAAGTAATCACCTGAGATGGTATGATCGAGTTTGTGATTTGTGTATGACCAACTCTGGGTAAAGGGGAACAGATCCTATGAAGAGGTGCAATACATCACAAAGGGGAATCGATCCTTGTATGAGGTGCAACAAGTTTTTAGCAGAAAGGGGAACCGATCCTATGGACATGTGCAACACGTTTTTAGGCAAAGGGGAACCGATCCTATGGACATGTGCAACACATATAATTTAGATACCATATATATGTGGGGAACCGTTCCTAGTACCTAGTCAACCGAATTTTAGGAAGCTAGTGTGACTATGTACAGTACTCACATGGAGGTAGAACCAAAACTTGTTTTGGTAGAACCGTTAAACCCATGATTTGTGATTGAGTGTTTCTTGATCAATCACATAGTTCTTGAAAGTCAGATGAACCAATTCAAAACTTTTTTGGAAGTGTGGCAAATCAGTTTCAAGGTTGTAAGTATGAAAGAGGACTTACAAAGTAAGGATGTCGGCATACTTTGAACACATACAATAATGTTTATCTTTTATTATTCAAAGTTATTCCTTAATAGCTACAGGAAGGAAATCCCAGGATCGAAACATAAATAAGTTAAGAATCTTTTATTTAAGGTTTTTAATTTTATTTTAGGAAAACGAGAATTAGTAATGTGCATTTACTAGTTGAGATTTTCCAAAGAGATTTTCGGTTAATATTTTGGACAGAGCATTTCCAGGAATTATGGAAACCGAATTTGGAATATATTGAATATCTTTGAGAATACTTTCGGTTTTAGAAATTCCTTGGTGTCCAAACTTCCTTGTCTATAAATACTTGAAGTTTGCATTTCTAGCAAACTAATCCTTCGTAAACAAACTTCCCGGTTGTGTTGTTACTGGTGTAGCCGCCTATTCGCGGAGGAGAGTAACCTAATTAGGCGAAATCTCTTACGGCCGCTCAGTTTTAAAGTCTTCTTTGGGATTGAGAAGCTCTATTAGTACCGTTGGTGGGAAACTAGATAATTGCGGTTTATCTTGTGTTTTCGATTGATTTGATTGACTAACGGTGGTTGAACTTTGATTGCACCTAGTTTGTTTATGCTTGAGAATCTTCTCTTCTGATATAAGATTCACTCAAACTAAATCGACGTTTCGACAGGGATCTTTAGACTGTTGTTAGATCTAAAGACGATCTTGTGATAATCCATTGTTAACAGACTCGTTATGTGCGCGATTGATCACAAGAAATTCAAGTTGTTGTGTGCAGGTGTTTATTGAAGATCTAAGAAGATTTGAAGACAAAGAAGATATTGAAGATTTCTGATTTGGGGTTCATAATCTTTGGTGTGCACAATACTTGTTTCGGTATAAGAGGATCCAACTATAATCGGTTTATCCTAGTGATAGATTGGATTGATTAGTTGTGTAGATCGGCATCAATATAATTATTTGTGATTAAAAACTGTTTCTGCTGGTTTTGGTAAATTTGGGCGTGTTGATGAGAAACGAATCTAAACCTTAAACAAATGCACTGCACGGGAGTACTTTAGATTCGAGAGATCAATCTGTACAATCCTGGCCTAAACCAAGAAATGGTCATTCCAGTCTTGCTTCGGTCACAAAGTGAAGGAGAAGGGTTGGTCTTAGGGAGGGAAGCAAAGAAGGTGTTGAGACCAGAATGGTTAATTCTGAAAGTGTGGCTGTTTTATGACTTGTATCAGGATATGGATCTGGATTACGGAATGTAAGCTATCAGTTATTTGGTGTTTTTCTGGATACTTGTGTTGTTGTTAACCAAAACTGTTCTTTGGTCGAAATAGGTAAAACCTATTTATACAAGTCATATTGAACGCACCCTGATCTCGTAGAAAGTGGGAACGATTGAGTGATGGAGAAGTGGGGTCGTGTGTAAATGCCAGAAACCACGTTTCCACTATGAAGGAGACAGGTTAGTTTACACCCACTACTTCTTGCCGCCACTAACTGCCCTGCTTTCTGACACTTTCTTATAATGGGCGTGTTGCACACCGCACGCTGTAAACCGCCAGACCAATACCCTGATGAGTATCCCCAGTTTGTGACATGTTTGATGTCTCGAGTGTTTTCATGGAAAACGTGTAGCAGATTGCTATGTGTGGCAAGTCAAAGTCAGGAGACTTGCCGCAGGAGAATAGCATGTGATGTTATTAGGCTTGTCTTAGTTGGTCGCCTAAAACTTGCCACAGGCCTGTCAATTCTGTGGCGAATTTGGACGGCTAAGATTGTGACCTGTGAGAAAGGGTGACCGTTGATTATGGCCACATTCCATTTGACATCTGATAATAGCAAAGTGGCATTATTGGCATATGTCGATGGTATGATGGCATATTTAACGCATGCCAGTGGCATAGCGGCATGCCAGTGGTATAGTGGCGCCTGTCGTAGCCGTGGCAGCTATTTTGGCATATTGGTGTTAGACCCAAATATGGCTCCGGCAACATTGGCCCCTGTTGCTATATCAAACTTAAGGCCTTAGGAGAATTACTTGACTTGGTTGGCATGGCAACTTTAGCTAAGTTAGGGTTTGGCATATCGAAACCCTAATTAGCTGTGTGGCATGGCCGCGGCACGGCGGCGTTTTTATGTAATCGGTGCCATGACCACATTAAAGGAATTATGGCAAACCATAATATGGGAATAACCACAGGCGCAAGGATGGCCACGGGTGATTATAGTATGGCGCCGTTTTTAGGGTTTGTCGGGTCCCACATGACTCGTGGCATGTTGTGGGGCCAAAGTGGCGTAATTTGGGCCACAACTGGAAATTAGGGTTTCGACTAATGCCACTAAAGAAAAGTTGTGTTTCTGATTAGAATACCCTAATTGGAATTCGTTATGGCGTTGGCCACGAACAGGAGGTGGGTTAGCACATAGGCGCGCTATTTATGGCACGTTGACACGTTCGGCATGCTATTGCGGAAAAGTGGCACGTTCGGCATGTTTGGCATGCCAATTAGCATATTGGCGCGGTTTTTGGAAAGCCAATCGGCTTTGTGACCATCTGGCGCCATTTGTATTTTTAACACTGTGGCAGGTTTAGAGCGACCTGATTGGTCAATAAAAAAGGGGGGTCGGCCAAACGTGGGCGTGGCCACACTTCTAGTGTGCGTGTGGCGGATTTAAAGCGACCTGATTAGTTGGTGGGAAATAGGGCCGGCAAGTATGGGCCCAGCCACAACTCATGTGCGTGTGGCCGGTTTAAGGCGACCTGATTGGTCGACGGAAAACAGGGGCCGGTCGTGCAACATGGGGTGTGGCCACTTGCAAGTGGCGCCGGCTGGCCTATGGCATGGCCACACCTCCCTTTGTTGCTGCTCCTATTCCGCGGCTCCTTTTATTCCTTGTTTTCTGATTTTGGGTAGGATTTTGCACCTACTAATCCATGGCGGATTAATTGCCTAGTTATCCTAGGCTTAATATCGACCGGCGAGGTCTAATATACTGCGCAGGGCGCAAAACCCTAATTTTTGCAAATTAGTCAGGGTAATATCTGAATCTTGTGAATTATCACAAAATTGATTGAATTATATGTGTTAACACAGAGTTCTTTAAGTTTATTGCCAGAGAGCAGTATGCTTTCCGATTGAGTACTTTTATGCAAGGACCTTAACCTTGATACTTGGAAATTTGTGCTACTCTGCTGCGAGTGAAAACAAATTGTCATGCCATATCAATATTAAGGGTTCGGCCGGGGAACATATCATAGGAAAAATACTCGACAGGCTCCGGCATTTGTGAGTAATGCAGCTAGGAGCTTATATACTCATTAGGCTCTATACTAGTGAACAATTCATCTAGGAGCCTGAGTTTCAATATAATATGAAGAGAGACATAGGCACTCATCAAATTTTGATATATTCTCCAAATTCCCTATGGAATATAGACATATCAATGTCTACTACATCCGATGCTGGGTCAGGTAAATAGACTTTTACAGTTTTCGCCCTATACTAAAAACCACCATCAACATTAAGTCCCCTGCTTAGCACGTAACAGTGGCATTGTTGCGGGGTAAGCATGAGATGGTGACAGATAAGGATAACAAATCGAAAGGGCAGGACATGAAGAGGTTACCAGGAAAAAATCCGACTGACCTTTGGTAAGACGCATGAACAGTCCGTGATCTTTGTGTCAACGCGCCTCTGGCTTGGCCACGGAGTACTGGTGTTACAGAGTGTTGGCTCCGCGGAGCATTGCAGGTTAAGCGGCTGGCTTGGCAATGGAGTATTACAGGTTGAGCGGCTGGTCTTCATCGTGCTGGCACGCTGCTGGTTTGGTCATGGAGGTTGGTGCCATGGAGCGTTAGCGCTGCGGGCCCAGCTACCTTCTTCCGTGCATGGTCCAAAAGGAAATTTTTTCCTCCACTTGAATTCCAAAAGCGCTATGCATATAAAAGGGCATGCTAACTTCCACCCTTTTCATTATTCGCTCGTCTGCTTCTTGCGTTCGTTTGCAACATCTCGATCATAGGTGTGCCAATCGTCTTCGTATTTTTAGCCCCGAGTGTAATACCCATGAGTAGTTGATCAAACTTGGACATTTAGCTCGGTGTGAATGACTTTCTTTGTTAGCGTCGGTAAAGCAAGCGTCAAAGGCAACAAAGCAATCTCCAATAGTTATAATCAGCAGCAAGGCGATCCAGGAGAACTCAAGGTAGGTTCTCTTTTCTATTTTGCGCATGTAGCCACCCAACAGTACCATAGATCTTCTCCAGAATGTGTAATAAGGTTCTGACCCCAGAAGAATAGCATCTAACCTCTCCAATGGATTCTTGGAGAGTGTAGCTGCGTTGTTGATCCGTCCTTGACTTTAAGTTATTTGGTGCTTGGACTGCTGAGTTGTGTCTGGAAGGCTTATTCTTACCTTTCTGATTGCGGTGATGATGTGTTGTGGATGCTTGTATGGTCGAAATCTTCCGGAACCGCTGGATGAAGTAGAAGAGCGAAGAGACGTTCTGTTGCCGACGTGATGCTATCAAGTCTTAAAAGACTTCATTCCAAGCAACATCCTTTGAACCATCTTCTGAATCTTGGATTTTTGTATCGAATGGGATGCAATGAGCAGTCCCCAGTTGCACTTCTGTCTGGTCATAGATCCGATGGCGTGGCCGTATATGTGAATATATCTCTGCGGTGTACTTTGGAGTCTTTGATGCACGTGTACGGCTTCACGTCGAGAAATTCCTGCGGCTCGTAATGCTTTGACAGCGACGATGATGCTGATATCAAGAATAACCTGGTTGAGGGACGTGAAGACATCCTGTGCTGGCAGTCCCATGGTGTAATTATCTTGAGCCTATTTTCTCTTGAAAGACGTACTTCTATTGCATTTGCTGGTAAGGTGGTTGACGAATTGATGAAGGAGGCAATCTTTTGAATTCGTCATTTGTTGATCAGTGGGAGGGAGTCGCACTTGATAGTTCTGCATTGTATCCAACTTCTGGCAGCCCATGCACCCTTTCCATAGGAAATTTGAATTTTAGAAACACCGAACTTGGCTTTGTCGGCGATATGCGGCTCGATGCAGGCCTTGGGTAGGGGGTGCTGAGTTCTGAGTATGTGATGTGGCAGACATGGTGTAGTTGGTATGTATGGCTTGCTGAGGCGCGACTTTCCTCTATGATTCTTCACTAGCAACGATGCTTATGAATGACTGAGCCAAATACTGCTTGTTGGTCAGGTGCCTTCCAGACAAGGAGGTGGTGATATCCTTGCGCTACATCTTTGAAGAGTGGTGACCTTGTCACGGTTATGACTTCTTGGTTGGTTGTCCCTTCTGAGTTGAAAGGTTCTCGACAGTGAAGGGATTCCTGATAGGTGTCTAAAACACCTAATTTTATATCTAGTATTTATGCTTTCTTTGCTTAGTTTTCTTGTAAAATATGTATCTTATGTTTTCTTTTGAGTATTTAGGTACTTTGGAGTCATTTAGATCAAAAGAAGAAGAAAGCATTCATTTAGAGCAAAAAGGTCAATTCACAGGCGGGCAAAACTTGGAGCCAGCTAAGGTTATGCAACAAAGGAGCTGAAGAATAACTGACAGTTGAACAAGAAAGCGATAGGCTGTTAGTAATATGAAACTGACAAGCCAAATAATTTCAGGTGGTCCTTATCGTAATACTGGGTGTCAATAACAACCCCACCTCACTACTTAGGTCGAAATGAAGAAATTTGGGCTCATTTCCTTCTTCTTCTTCACTACCGCACCATGACCACTGCCATAGCTAAACCATGCCGGTGCCATGGGTTCTGGTGGGTCTTAACCGAAGTTATTTGTCAAATCCTCAGGTTATGAACCACACAGGAGAGGAATCGATGTTTGGCAGTTAATTCATGGCTGAACTCGAGATTGATGGAGATAAATTTGTGATTTTCTGGGTTCTCAGGTTAGGGTTTGGTAAAATTGAAGTCACAGAGAAGGTATGGTGGTAATTGAGATGAAATTCGAGATTGGTTTGATTCTCTGGTGGAAGTTATAAAGAACCAGAAGAAATTGGAGTTTGCTGATGTAAAAATTGAGATTTGAAATCAAGAGATGAACAAACATTCACTCTCGCGACACTTCTTAACCTCTTGGGTCTCATGTCTTCTTTATGTTTTGCTGTCGTTATTCATTGCGCTCGTTTATTTTAGCTCCTGCGACTCCTTCGCGATCCTGTCGTTTATTAATCCCGCGAACCTTGTTTGTTGCGATATTATGATCCTACATCTTGCCTCTTTTTCCTTGAATATTGCTTGACAAGCGATCTTTAAGGAAAAATCTATTGTGGTAGCGATCTTTGATTTTTATTGATGAAGGAACGAGCAAAAGAATACTTTCCTTGAAAAGTACGTACTTGCCTCTATTCTTTTGCAAAGTTCCGAAGCTTCTTTGAGATATATACGGGAAGTATCGTCTCCTATCTCTCCTCATATTTCTCTGAGAGGGAAGAGTATCATGAGAGTTTTACAATATTGTTCTGCGATCGTTTATCTTTATCTGTTTAGATTTTGTACTTTTACACGGATTTTGATTATTAATGTCTTTTGTTGACACGTCTCTTTCAACCGCTTATTCTTGACCATTCATGTCTCTTCGCATTAAATGACCTCGTTTTTCTCGAGGATCTTTTTCCCTATATATAGTTTTCTTTTCCCCTCCTTTTCATTCTTTAGTTTCTCTCTGCAACTTTTCCTTGACTCTCTCCTTCCGCAATTTTGCGCTCCCGCTCTGCAAATCTTTTCTTCGTCCTTTCTAGCGCCGATCCTAACCTTTAACCTCCCATCCATTCCCATACCGATAATGGCTTCCATTAGTCGTGCATACAAAGCTTCTTTTGATGAAGTTCAACGAAGTTGCTCGAGAAGGGTTTCACTCTATCAACCATTCCCCGATCAAGAATCTTCATCTATTCTTTACGCAAAGTTATTTTACGATCATCAATGTGATGATCAAAAGATTATAGTCTCGCTAGGTCAGCTTCTCGCGGGACTTCCCATTCCTTGTACAATCTCGAGATGCCTTTATTTTATGAAATCTTGGCCCATGAAAAATTCTCTCGAAGCTGTTTATCAATTGAGTGGCGATTGCATTCGCCTAATGCTTGAGTTCGCGAATCGTGGTCTTTGGCAAAGGATCTTTATACCCTACTTGTTAGACACCCAGATTTCGCGGAGACTTGGAAATAGTTCTTTGAGAAGTACACTTGTAGAGAGCTTTTTGAAAACTATTCAAAGTGATAAAGATGATTAATGCGAAATCTCGCCTGGGGCATTCGCCGAAAAAAGAAGGATAATGTCCCCGAGGATAAATTGCTCATGCGGGATATTGATTGGCACCCGGCAATAATACCACTCCTCGCCACTCCAAAGATGAGAAGTGGTGGGTTGTACCCTTGATTTTAAATGGCCCTTATATCGCGGGCCGCACGTTCTTCCCTGCGAATCTCGCAGGGGTATCATCCTTGGGAATTCAAATGGCCTGATAAGGCAAATGAGGTATGTTTCCCATTTTAAATCTTGCCTTTGCAACTTTCTTTTTATTTATGTTGAGTTTGTAAAATTTCTCAGATCGCCAAATTGAGAAGAAAGTACAAGGATAATCCGTTGGAGAGTACTCTGACCATACTTCGATCGCTACGGGTGAAGTAAGAAACATTTCCTTTGTTATTTGAAACAATATTGTTGCCTCTGTTTCTTATCTTTAACCGTATGCGAAGGTTTCATTTGAAGAAGTCAGAGTGAAGATTAAAAGTAAGGGTAAAACTGCTGATTCGCAAGGGTAAATCTTCCGCTCCATTAACTAAGAAGCGAAAGGTCCAATCTTCTTCTCGCCTTAGCTCAAGCTCTGAATCTTCGACGAGGATAACCATGACTCGAATCCTTCTCTCGCCAAGAAGATTCCGTCGACCGACCTTCTTCTATGGATCGGGTTATCAGCATCTTCTCGCATCTGTTTCAAGGAATGGGAGATGCTCCCTAGCTTCTCTTTATGGGCTCTCGCAAACGTGTGTAATGCTACTTTATTAGAGGGCAATAATTCTTTCAATGGAGCCTCTAGAATTGTGTCTCCCGACTTCTTGAATGCACTTGGATCTTTGGTACGTATGCAGTCGTATTTCCCTTTTAAATTTTTAAATATATGTGTATTAATGATTTTTCTATCTTCTTTTATAGGTTGGAAGAACTTCTTTTGTAGTTGCCTCAGATCTCGAGAGAAGACGCTATAATCTTGAAAAGAAGAATTTGCAATTGAGCAAGAAGATTCAAGAATTAGAGGCGAAGGCTGCGTCATCTCGCGATAAAGACGAGAGAATTCAAAAGTTAAATACCGAACTTGACTCTCAAAGGGATAGGGTGTCCACTCTTGAACGCTAATCGCAACTTTATGGTATAAGATTTTACTTCCTTTTATCATTTCTATTTTATCGGTTTGCATATTCTGCCTAACTTATTACCTTCGCAGATGTATATAATCTCTCCGATGAGGCCATTCTTCTCCATACATTTCCTGAACCTATGGATAATGATCTTCTTCTTGCTCACCTTAATCAATCTCTAAGTAGTTCCTCAAATAAAACTAACCTCCTTTCATTAAAGGATCTTCAATCCAAATATCATCTCTTGGAGATCGAACACAGATCTAGTTTGAATTTAACCAATCGCTTTAAACGAATGTACCTTGATTCCGAGAAGAAAATCAAGACTTTAAGGAAGAAAATTAGCGATCTCATAGATGAGAACGACCGCATTACTAACGAGAGGTGCACGAGGCATTAGCAGAATTCCACAAATCTCTTCTTGGTGTGCAAGTTGAACGAGATGAACTCCTTCATCGAGAATACCATGCTTAGCGGCAAAGAAGAGCAAGTTGGTTTCTCTTCTAGTTATTAGTAGTGATGATGAATTACTGGCTGCGAAGGTTTTAGATAATGCCGGGAATAACCTAGGTGTTGATGTTAGTCTTCATGCCGAACATACTTCCTTGATTAAAGATATGATATCGATAGAGAAGGTTACTTATTATACCTTATCGCTTCTTACTTCGTAGTATTGCTTGTAAATTGTTAACTTGTTGTTTCTTATTTGCGAGAACCCGAGAAGAGGCTTGGGTTAGAATTAGAGAGCTTGAATCGAAAAAGAACAACTCGCCAGAATTTTCCAAACAGAATTGAAGAACTCGAGACTAGAAAAGAACATTTCATAAAAAGAATCTCTCCTTCGCGAGAATAAATATTCCAAGTTGAAGAAACAATTTCTGACGACAGTGGAGAACTTTAATAATGATGCTGTTCGTTTTCGCAATGGAGCCATGGAGTATGTTTGTAAGGACCACAATATCCCTTTGCATTCATATCCCTGGCTCCTTGAAAAGGTTCCTGAGAATCACTTTTTGTCTCGGCACGTTTCGATAGCGAAGGTGGCGAAGAAGAAAATTCAGCGATGAAAATAATAAGCGAAGAATCGAGATGAAGAAAAAGAATCACCAAAGAGATAACTCTTTTGTTTTCTTTCTCTGCTTGTAATATCTGTACATTTCTGTATCCTTATTATAGTGTATTTCTTGGATTTTTCCCCTCTGAATTCAATCTTCACTCCCTCTTTTTTGGTATTTCTTCCTTGTAATATAATTGGCTAACCTTATTGATGTATAACTCTTTCATCAGAAGATGAATAACAATATTCCATCTTTTCCATTCCCATACTTGCCTCTGTTATTTATCTTCAGATGGAAGATTTTAGTTGTCATCTTGTATGTGGTTGAATAATAATTTTATTGTTATTGAAATGTATTGTTGCGACAAGGTCGCAGGTATCTTCATAAATCAAGAATTCTACTTGCCTTGCCTTATCTTCATAAATGTATTTTATCTCTTCTCATTGCGACAAGAAAGTAAGCCGCCTTACATTTTCAAGTAAGGGCCCATTGACCATGCCTTATCATTTTTGTGTGGTCTTCCGAGTTAGACCTCCCTAATTAGAGGTCTTCCCCTGCCACCTTTTATTGCGACAAAATCGCAGGACGTCTTTACACTTGCATGTAAAGACCCATTGATCTTGCCTTATCATTTTCCAAGTATTTTTGCCTCTGCAGGATGTTTTAGTTGCGACAATATGACAGGCCTATATATCCTTGCGAACACATAGCCCCATGACATTGCCGTCATGCGACGAAATCGCAGGACGTCCGTACACTTTCGTGTAAAGACCCATTGATCTCGCCTTACCCTCGCGTTAGTATTATTGCCTCTCAGGATCATTGCACAAATATGACGAGCCTAAATTCTCTTGCGAAAACATAGCCTTATGACATTTGCGCCTGTTTTTGACACTCCCCCTAATGGAGAGCGTCGCCCTTATCATCTCCCGGTTGCCCCTTCAAGGAGGCGAAACATCGGCCATACAAGACTAGCTCCTCCCATCCGGTCTTAACAACAACGATTGTTTTCGCAGCCTCTTATCCCTTATACCTATATGGTTTATGGTTACGAGATCGCACCCTAAGTGGAGTTTTAGCCGGGCGAGTGCAACATATGCCAAGACTTGCCAAGAATGGCCAGGTGGTAGGTTCATCCATCCCGGGCACTACGCTCAACCGTGTACCTCGGCGCCTTGAGCATACATCGACTCCTTGGAAGAGACCCTCGGTCGCCCAACCAGGGTATAACCTTATATAGTTGGGAATCCAAGGTATCTCTCCCAGGATAGGCTTTCATGGGCCCCAAATTTTCATGACTCAGGCTTCAGGAGCGGTGTAACCTTCCCCCTGAGCCATGTTGAGAGATACCCCCTTATATGACGCACTTTAGGTCTTACATTTGCCTCTTACGAAATGTTATTCGCGAACTAGGGTGTACGCCATAAAGGTTCGTCCCATTCTTTTACTCATTCATATTTGTTGAATCATTCAATCATTCATGTTTCATTATTTGCTGATATTTGTTTACGAAGTATTCTGACAATTCTCGTATTTTCATTTTTCTTTCTTAACCGAATTCCCATATACTCTTGGCTTGAGATTCTCGACATCATTACTTCAATTGCTACTTTTTCTCCTGTTTTTGTTGATTATTCACTTCTTATGCCTTTTGTTCCTCATATCCTTTGCTTCTTTATTACCATAATAATCGCTTGTCTCTAGGCATTCACCCATGAGGTATGTTCGGTCCTTACTTCTATAGCATCCACCATCAATTTTTTCCTTTCTCTGTTCATCTCTCA
>JAJJWW010010419.1:0-18528 GCA_023531295.1 Papaver armeniacum
TTATAACTAGTACGACCGTTGCCACGGTGGGAGGGCCGAGAAGAAGAATATGAAGATGGAGTTTGTCCACGACTACTTTCGTCCGTTTGAGAAAAGGTAATACTTTCACCTCGTTTGAGAAAAAGTGACATTTCGCCCGTTTCGAAAAAGTGATACTTTCTCCCGTTTCGGAAAAATTGATACTTTCGCCCGTTTAGGAAAAAGTGATACTTTCTCCCCGTTTTGAAAAAGTGATACTTTCGCCCCATTTCGTAAAAGTGTCATTTTTCCAAACGGAAAAAAAAAAGTATCACTTACCAAACAACGAAAGTATGACTTTTTCCCGAAACGGGATGTGATAGTATCATTTTTCTGAAACAGGATGTGAAAGTATTATTTTTTCTCAAACGGAAAATTAGTCGATCCATAAACCAAAATATGGTTGCATGATGTGTTATGCATCCTTTGTGGTGGTTTGCATAATGACTATGCATTCAATTTTCGAGAATTGTGCCTAAAATGATAGTATCATTTTTCTTGAAACGGATGGATTACATCGTTTTATTAGTTGCAATGGAAAATTAGTTGATGCATAAACCAATATTTTGCTACATAAAGTATTATGTATCCCTTGTGATGGTTTGCATAATGGATATACATTTAATATTCTAAAATTGTGCCTAAAATGATATATGTATCTCAAATTTTTCGTAAAAACTCCAAATTTGATATTGTTGTTTGTACTTGTTGCGTAGAGTTTTTTATAACCTTTCCAACGAGATAAAATTTGTAAAATTCCAAGGCACGGATTTTTAGATATGTTATATTAAAGTTTGATTTCCAATTATACCTGAAAAGATAGGATACATAAGGAGTTATAGTAATTGGGTAAAAGGGAGGGACGTTTTTGGTTTTTTTCGCCCTAATCATTTCCAATCTTTTTGTGGTAATTGATCACTTAGATTTTACAAAAAAGTGGTCATATAAAGGACCTCCCTCGCTACGCTCGGTCGGCCCAATTATACCCTTATGGATAATAACTAGTGAGATTTTGAAATGATTTATCTCTCAAACTACAGCGGATGTTCGCAAACTTCATACCATTAAAAAACATTTTAAACACCTATGTAACAGTATAAACATGCCTATCAAATTATGCATATTTATTATATTTCTTATAATCAATCAAAAGGATAATTTTAGAAATATCTCATTGTTTAGTGATATAGGTCATTTAATAGTGGGACGAGAGGGAGTATGATTTTATTCCTTACCGATGCTTCAGCATCAAGTTTATGTAAAACAACTATGCTACCTGAGCAAAAACACATCTTTCTCATGCTAACGAAATAATATAGAAATTCAACCTTAAGTACTATTAAATTTTTTTGCTCGATAATAAGAATTTATTAAACCAAAATAAGAGTTCACAATACAAAACTGCCTTTTGGGCCTCAGGCTGAAAACAAAAATAACCCCAAGCTGGGCCTCAGGCTGAAAAGTAAATAAAGCAAAAGCCTTATAAGATAGGCTTACAAGTGAGAAATTTAGCAGAACCTAAAGTATCTTGAGAAAAGGAAATTAATTTTTTTTAAGGAAAGGTGGTCTTCCTGTAAAGACAACACAATCCCCTTTATTCATTCCTGCACCTTTTTGTAAAGAATCAGCTGAGAAGTTGACTTCTAAAGCTATGTATAAACTCCCATTTTATTTTACTACTGATTCTCTTCCATCTTGTGATAGCTATCCAAGGAAGCTTCCCATTTCTAAATGCTGATATGGCTGCACTTGAGTCAGTTCTAAAACAAACATCTAGAAAATTTTTTAGCAACTACCCATTCACCTGCAAATAATACTGCCATGATCTCAGCCAAGAAATTTGTTGCAACTCCCAAACCACCAGTGGCAGAAACTTTAACATCACCAGTCCAATCTCTTCCTATGAAACCAAAACCAGAATCTCCAGGGTTCCCTCTTGCATCACCATCACAAAAGACATCATAATTTAATTCCTCATAGGGAGATGAAAGAAGCATTCCTGAACCTGTAGATATCTGACTTTCCTACATCTTAGGTGATGAGTGCCAAATAGTGCATATTTATACACAATTTTATTGGCATTTTACTCATCTTTTGCGCTTAGAAATCGATATTATCCCATATTCGTGTTTTCTTTGTTTTCAAGAATAAATATTTGTATTAATTAATTTTGTGTTTTTAGGTAAAAAATAAAGCTCGGAGAATGCGAGGAGCAAAAGAGCAAAGAATTGGAGTCGAGCATCTATGGAGTAGATGGCCAAAGCTCCGCGCGCGAATCGGTTGCAACCCAACAAGGAAGACATGGGCTAAAGCTACCCGCGACCCGGATCCGAGCCCGTACACTCCAAGCCGTCGAGATTTCGATCTTCTACATCCAATCTGTCGCTGCCCTCACTATACATCATCTCTTGATGCTCCGTGCAACACCGGATAACACCAAAACTAGGCCACCTCTCTGTAGTTAAGATCTTCTCCAGCCAATCCTTACGCTCGCTAGGCAGTCCCATCGATCTTCGATGTACCGCTCAACACCACAACACCTATATAAACTCCTAAAACCTAACCCTAACTCATTTCTCTTCTTTTCTCCTCTCCACCCGTCGCCCTCACCTCGCAAACCCCTCACCCCGACCATCTCCCTCACCCACACCGTTTCCTCCACCTTCTTCACCCATACCGCCACCAAATCCATCATCTCCTGACACTCCACCTACCTATTGCTATGTAGTCCTTTTGTAGCTTCTCTCCTAGAAGCTAAAAGAGAACTAGACAGAGATAGGTTAGGGTTTCATTGAGAAATCGGGGGAAGCTAGAGTAGTCGTCGCAGCCGATTGACGAGAAGAGGGAGCGATTGGAGCGACATGGGTGAGAGAAGTTTCCAATTAATTTCTATTTTTAATCGAATTAGGGTTTGGTTATTTTTGGGATTTTCTTGCATGTATAAATAAACGGTGAGGGGATTGTGTGAAACTACGCCTGGATTAGCCGGCTTTGATCACCGTAGTGTAAATTGTGTTTTATTATTTTCTCCGATGTTTTAATCACATTGGCTAGGGTTGAGATGAAGCCTAATTTGTTCTTTGAGATTTGTTCATGTGATGATATTGTCTTGATTGAGCTTAATTGTTTAGGATATTTAGAATCGAGAATACTTTTGCATATTACTTTCAAAGTATGCCATGTATGCTTTTGTAGTCGAGGTGATTTCTATGTAAAATGTGTGCAATTTATGCTTCATTGAATGCTATTAATCCTCGGACTAGTTGTTCCCCGAGAAGACAATTAGTGCTTGGGAGAAATACATTAATTGTGATTAGAGTATCCATCTTAGGATAGGGTTGAAGCATCTAAGTAGTGAAACTTGATCTGTGATTATTGTACTATGACAAGACAACTAATACTAGGGATTAGTTAATTGCTTTAGTTGATAGAAGCCATCCATTGAGACCACCGGATGAATGGGGCACCCGCCATTACAAGGACGAGACATTATCAATCATTGAACCGATTTAGCCGAGACTAGGAGGTGGATTCGACACTCTAGTGCTTTATAATCTAGTGTTTGCCTTAGTTTAGAGTCACTGCAACTTAGTAGTTTCGGCACAAAACCCTGTTTGTCACATTATTACTTGAAACTCGGATCCTAGCAAAGCCTTAGATCACACTTTAGAGCACCACAAGTCTCGTGGATCGACTCGCACTTGCCCCGTCTCACATACTAGACACCGTGCACTTGCGGTATCACCGTAGCCATATAAATTACCCATCTTCGAGGCCTACCAAGTTTTTGGCGCCGTTGTTGGGGACTTGGCGCGTGCCTCCGTAGTTCATTGGGCTTGCTTTACCGATTTTCACCCCTGTATATACTCATTTTGTTTTTCTTTGCCTGTTTTTTCTGTTGTTTAGTCCCGTTGTTAGTATAATTTAGCATATCATTTGTAACTTAGCTTCCACAGAGTGTAACTTAGTTTAATTTTCTTATAACTTGCATCTCAGTGAATTTGTCATTGCATTGTAGTTTTGCATCGTAGTTCTTATAAGTCGTATAAGTTTTTGCATTGTAGCTTAACTTGTCATATTTTATTTTATTTTCTCTACACATTTTGATTTGCATTCGCATCTAGAGCCGTGCTTAGCTCGTTGCCTAGCCCCCGTGCTCGAGTGCTTTGCTCGCAGCTTAGCTCTGGTCATTATAGAACTATAACTCCTTGCTTCATACGTAGTGTAATTTTGAGAACCGAACTCTCATTCCGAGCTAGCAGGTACCTTTGTCTTTTGTGTGCTACAAGAACCAGCCCAAGGAAACCAAGGAAAACCCCTGTGCCGTGTAGTTGTCTTTGTTGTCTTTGACCCAAAAGAGATGCATCGGAGCAAGCCCCGTGAACTCGTAAGGAACCTCGAGCTCTTGTGCCAGACTGTGGCCGTCTGGCTGAGCAAGGCCTCGAGGCCGTTGAGCCTGGAGCATACCGAGGTTAGTTATTGAAACCCCTGATAAGCTAGTTCACCTGGTTAGCCCCTGACCTCACTCACCTGACCTCACTCACCTGACCCTGCTGATAAGCACGTAAAATGCTATATTTTGTACCCATATTTATATTAGCTAGGAATGGATATTTTGGCTAACGTCATTATTTTAGTGCTTTTGTAGAAAGTACGAGTGAATTCGATCATCGGGTCGAATATGGCTAATTAAGAAGCTAATAGGCGTTCGCGACAAAAATATCAAAAGTACTACTCAACATGCCAAGGAACCAGGGCTTCATTAATTGCTATATGCCTAGATGGTCGTACCACCAAAGCCTCATCAAGGCCTGAAGTTAATATGGTGAATGAAATTCTTTTGTTTGTGAGCACGTGAAACCCCACTAAGGAGTAGGCAATGAGTAGCACATGACTCATCACTACCACATTTCTAATGTGAAGTGTTAATTTCTTAAGCAAGTAGGTGAAATTCTTATCCAGAGATGAAGTTGGTGCTGGCAAGGTCTGTAAGAAGATGAAGAAGTAACGGTTGCATGAACGGATTCCAAGGGGTCTTGTTTGGCGTTAATTGATCGAGGAGATAAAGGAGCTGCTGCCATGTTTGCTGTGCTTAACGATGGAGGAGAATGAAAGATGGTCAGAGAAGTAATGTGTTGGTATTTCGAGAGTTTACTGCCATGGTGTTCGATGGTGAAGTCAAGGGAGCTTAGAGAAATGTCACATGAGAAGGGTTCGAACTACGAAGGAATTATACGGCTTATAGAGAGAATTGTTGTCATGGCTGTGACCAGCAAGGAACGAGATATGAACGTAGCTGAATGCGGTGCGGTGGCCTTGTGACGAGAATAAGATGGTGCAGAGCTCGAGATGAAAAAGAGAAGTTTGATGTGACCTGAGTGTCGAGACCTGAATGAAGAAAGATCAAGAGTTATGAAATGTCAAGGAGCTGGTGATGCAAGGATAACAAGTGGTGATTGTTGGGTGTCAAATTCTTGAACTGGTGGTAAGTTATGTTGTTCGATGGAGCAAGTGCAGGTGTGGCCGGAGTCAGGTGCAGATGTATGCGAACAACAAGAGATGAAAAGAGAACTACAATGACCTCAGATGTTCAAGAAATGTCAATTAAGCTTCAGTCCAACACTATACGCCGATAGCAATACGTTCATGTTGGCTGAGAGGTTGGACGTAACTGAGATGGGAACGGAGGATGGTGGTTGTCGACGGTTCTAAAGAGTTGCTGGCATTCGTAGTTAAGAAGACCAGGTCCTTACAGCAGCAAGGTGGTGGTCGCAACGGGCAACTGGTGCTGTGGCGGTGATTTGTAATCGGAGTTGGGAGATGACTTGAAGCCGAGATGAAGCGAGAAGATGAAGAGGACGATGTTTGCTGAAGCTGTGAAAGAGATTGAACTAGCAGCAACCATGAGTGTTGATGTTGGTCGAATGGTGTTTGCACTGGAATGTGGTAATGAAGTTCAGGGTCTGTAACCCCGGAGAAGGCAGATGGATGTTGTGCAGTGA
The DNA here is from genome assembly GCA_023531295.1 of Papaver armeniacum. Lineage (NCBI taxonomy): Eukaryota > Viridiplantae > Streptophyta > Magnoliopsida > Ranunculales > Papaveraceae > Papaver > Papaver armeniacum. The sequence continues at coordinate 6,021 of JAJJWW010010419.1, forward strand.
AGACGAGAGGAGCTATGCAACTGATGGTTAGATGATTGGGCAATAGAGATTGTAGCCAGTGAATGAGATTGGAACGAATGGAAATTGAAGCTGTGGCCGGATGTAGGAAGCAGCTGCATTTGAAGTGGGTATTGGACCGTAAATGGACTGGGCCTAGGCATTTTACTAGGTCGTAGCCAGACTTGTTCGCAACAGTGGGTATAAACGAAGAGAGGAAGAGAAACAGAAAGGAGGCCGACGACGAAGAGCTGCGACTACAGAGCCAAAGAGGAGAAGAAAAGTGTTGCGGCAAAGATCAGAGCATAAGAAAGAGGAGAAAGAAAACGATTCATTCGGTTTAATCTCTCTATCTTGACTTATTCATTTTAATGGGTTTTAAGAAACTCATACTTATGTATTGTTAGACTTTCGAACTAGGGTTCATGGAGAAAGCTACTTCAAGCATAGACCATTATGAAATAATTTAGATTAATTTGGTATTAGGCTATTTTGAATAGAATTGTCGAAATCCAATGTTTATGATTTATTGATTTTATAAATAATATTTGTTATTGTTCCATAGGCTTTTGTATGAAGTAAAAGCCTAAATGCATAACTCGTATTTCGTGTTCCAATTTTATTTGTTATAGTATTTGATAATCCATGCTTAGGTTAAATCATTTGATGGGTTATGCTTAGACGACTTAAAGAGTGATTGTGAACCGATAATTATTTTATTTCAATAATCTTCTTGTCATTATAATTTGATAGTCCATGCTTAGGAAACTCGATGGGTTATACTTAGGAGATGCGAGTTTATTATCGAAAGTTATTTTAATAATAGGTGTTGCAATTGAACAAAGAAATAAACTCATATTTGGAATTCGAATTCTTTTAGGTACTCAATTAGAAATAGTAGTGGAATCCATTGACCCTGGTCACTGACGCTCTCTCTTATCGCATCCATTTTAATTTAGTTTAATTTTATTATTTCATTTTATATTCTTAAAATCCATAAAAAAATATTTCGTTTAATCGATTGAGATACGATTATTGATATTTCCACCGCTCCTTGTGGGAACGAAGTACTTGCCTCTCGTCTACTAGTTAGACACCGTGCGATTACGGTTATTATAATATAGGCATCTCGGATCCTATCAATTTTTGGCGCCATTTCGGGAGCGGTTGTGGAATATTGTAATTTATTTTGTACATATTTATTTCTTTTATTTTCTCGTACATAACTTATTTTTCTTTTATTTTTTATATTTTCTTTTAGTTCTTTTACGTAGCTTTTTGATTTTCTCGGGTACTTTAGTCTCGAAGAAGCGACGATTGGAATCAACAATTGGCCTAAAGTAAGTACTTGATATTCTCACAAAGCTTTTGCAAGGTGAGTTATTGAGAAAATTTTACTTTGTATAATGGTTTCAAAGGAGTTGACTTCTTTTATAGCTTTTTGGAATCTTACCAAAAGAATCGAGACAGAGGAGTCATTTGATATTTCCCTCGAGTATGCATATGCACCTTCTCATTATCAAGAACCTGCTGAGTGTGTAAATAATGATTGGAATTATTTTCATAGGTATGATCATTCCGGATCTTGTGAAGGTTATGATCATTACCAACCTTACCCTGGTTATGAGCCACAATTTGTTGATTCCAATTATTATTCACACATTTCTTCGTCACGGTATGAGAATGATGATCAATCTTGCGCGACCCATCTTCATCACAACTATCTTTGCTAGAACGCCTCAATATTGACATTGTTGAACAGACCAAAGCTAATGAGTTATTTTTTGATGGTGAGTAAAACCCATGCTCATATTGCTCAACTCGAACAAACCGATTTATCGATTGCTCAACTAACACAATGGTAAAAAGATTTTGGTCTTATCGAGACAAGTTCTAATTTTTCTAATACTCTTGATATTTATGATGAAACCGTTTTTAGCTAATGAATCAATGTGTATGGAGAATGATGATGAACTTGATAGTTGTGATCATAGGAATAGAGACATTGTCATACCAAGTGAAGGTGGTGTATTTAGTCCAACTCCTGATCGTGTTATTGATCACTCGCCTATTCAAAAGGATGAGTTTAGGATTGAGGACACCATTCTTTTAGACGGTGTGACATATCAATGCTATAACAATGATGCTTATGAAGAATATGTTAATTAGAAGAGCCCGAAGTAGTTAAGTCTATCGACTTAGAGACATTACACTCTATCTATAAGGTTTCTTTTAATAATCTTTATTGTGATATTCCTATTGATTCCCATGTTGATGATGTTTATGATGATAATTTAGTACAGGGTCACAAACCCAATGGAGAAGTTAATATACCTAGAATTATTGGCACAACTTTTAAGTTTCCTAATTTTGGATTAGAACTGCGTGCTTCTCCCGGTATTACTAGATTATTTTGCATCTCGTGATTTCTCTTTGCCTCGAGCATGTCTCTCGCATTTTCTCGCCTTCCCATCCCAAGTGAACCACTTGAGTCGTTAATTCTTATCACCGACGATATATCCTTTGCAAAAATTAAGTTTGGGGGTGGCTCTTTCCTTTGATAGTCTCTATATCTTTATGTTGCTACAACGAGGATTTGAGGTTGTCATTGGTCGTATATATTGTGCTCTCGGGTTGATCCCCAAATATTTAGGTTGTTGATATATGGAGAGTCTTGTTTGTATATTCCAAATAGGTAATTCTATTTTCTTGTTTTATTTTTATTTGTTTATTTTCGCATATTATGAATTTCCCATCTTAATTTCTACGTTGGATGACTCAATTACATTGAGGACAATGTAATGTTTAAGTGTGGGGGAGTGGCGCTTTCATTAGGAATATTGATTTAAAAAAAAAAATTGAATATTATGACCAACTGTGTAGCGGGTCTTGTGTATGATATTTTTTATGACCAGCTGTGTAGCGGGTCTTGGTATGGTATTTCAAATCATGATCAGCTGTTGAGCGGGTCTATTGTAGGTTTGTAGGTATAGTATGACCAGCTGTTGAGCGGGTCTAAAAAAAAAAAAAAAAAAAAAAAAAAAAAAAGATGATGACCAGCTGTTGAGCGGGTCTATTCTTGTGTATAATAGACCAGCTGTTGAGCGGGTCTATTCTTTTGTTTTATTATCATTTTCTTATGACCAGCTGTTGAGCGGGTCTATTTTTATGTATTTTCTTATGACCAGCTGTAGAGCGGGTCTTAAAAAAAATGATGACCAGCTGTTGAGCGGGTCTATTCTTTTTCTTATCACTATATGACCAGCTGTGAAGCGGGTCAATTTTCTATTTTGCTCGAGGACTAGCAAAAATATAAGTGTGGGGGTGTTGATAAGCACGTAAAATGCTATATTTTGTACCCATATTTATATTAGCTAGGAATGGATATTTTGGCTAACGTCATTATTTTAGTGCTTTTGTAGAAAGTCTGAGTGAATCCCGATCATCGGGTCGAATATGGCTAATTAAGAAGCTAATAGGCGTTCGCGACAAAAATATCAAAAGTACTACTCAACATGCCAAGGAACCAGGGCTTCATTAATTGCTATATGCCTAGATGGTCGTACCACCAAAGCCTCATCAAGGCCTGAAGTTAATATGGTGAATGAAATTCTTTTGTTTGTCGAGCACGTGAAACCCCACTAAGGAGTAGGCAATGAGTAGCACATGACTCATCACTACCACATTTCTAATGTGAAGTGTTAATTTCTTAAGCAAGTAGGTGAAATTCTTATCCAGAGATGAAGTTGGTGCTGGCAAGGTCTGTAAGAAGATGAAGAAGTAACGGTTGCATGAACGGATTCCAAGGGTCTTGTTTGGCGTTAATTGATCGAGGAGATAAAAGGAGCTGCTGCCATGTTTGCTGTGCTTAACGATGGAGGAGAATGAAAGATGGTCAGAGAAGTAATGTGTTGGTATTTCGAGAGTTTACTGCCATGGTGTTCGATGGTGAAGTCAAGGGAGCTTAGAGAAATGTCACATGAGAAGGGTTCGAACTACGAAGGAATTATACGGCTTATAGAGAGAATTGTTGTCATGGCTGTGACCAGCAAGGAACGAGATATGAACGTAGCTGAATGCGGTGCGGTGGCCTTGTGACGAGAATAAGATGGTGCAGAGCTCGAGATGAAAAAGAGAAGTTTGATGTGACCTGAGTGTCGAGACCTGAATGAAGAAAGATCAAGAGTTATGAAATGTCAAGGAGCTGGTGATGCAAGGATAACAAGTGGTGATTGTTGGGTGTCAAATTCTTGAACTGGTGGTAAGTTATGTTGTTCGATGGAGCAAGTGCAGGTGTGGCCGGAGTCAGGTGCAGATGTATGCGAACAACAAGAGATGAAAAGAGAACTACAATGACCTCAGATGTTCAAGAAATGTCAATTAAGCTTCAGTCCAACACTATACGCCGATAGCAATACGTTCATGTTGGCTGAGAGGTTGGACGTAACTGAGATGGGAACGGAGGATGGTGGTTGTCGACGGTTCTAAAGAGTTGCTGGCATTCGTAGTTAAGAAGACCAGGTCCTTACAGCAGCAAGGTGGTGGTCGCAACGGGCAACTGGTGCTGTGGCCGGTGATTTGTAATCGGAGTTGGGAGATGACTTGAAGCCGAGATGAAGCGAGAAGATGAAGAGGACGATGTTTGCTGAAGCTGTGAAAGAGATTGAACTAGCAGCAACCATGAGTGTTGATGTTGGTCGAATGGTGTTTGCACTGAATGTGGTAATGAAGTTCAGGGTCTGTAACCCCGGAGAAGGCAGATGGATGTTGTGCAGTCGAAGACGAGAGGAGCTATGCAACTGATGGTTAGATGATTGGGCAATAGAGATTGTAGCCAGTGAATGAGATTGGAACGAATGGAAATTGAAGCTGTGGCCGGATGTAGGAAGCAGCTGCATTTGAAGTGGGTATTGGACCGTAAATGGACTGGGCCTAGGCATTTTACTAGGTCGTAGCCAGACTTGTTCGCAACAGTGGGTATAAACGAAGAGAGGAAGAGAAACAGAAAGGGAGGCCGACGACGAAGAGCTGCGGCTACAGAGCCAAAGAGGAGAAGAAAAGTGTTGCGGCAAAGATCAGAGCATAAGAAAGAGGAGAAGAAAACGATTCATTCGGTTTAATCTCTCTATCTTGACTTATTCATTTTAATGGGTTTTAAGAAACCCATACTTATGTATTGTTAGACTTTTTCGTAACTAGGGTTCATGGAGAAAGCTACTTCAAGCATAGACCATTATGAAATAATTTAGATTAATTTGGTATTAGGCTATTTTGAATAGAATTGTCGAAATCCAATGTTTATGATTTATTGATTTTATAAATAATATTTGTTATTGTTGCACCGGCTTTGTACGAAGTAAAAGCCTAAATGCATCTTGTATTTCGTGTTCCAATTTTATTTGTTATAGTATTTGATAATCCATGCTTAGGTTAAATCATTTGATGGGTTATGCTTAGACGACGCAAAGAGTGATTGTGAACCGATAATTATTTTATTTCAATAATCTTCTTGTCATTATAATTTGATAGTCCATGCTTAGGAAACTACGATGGGTTATACTTAGGAGATGCGAGTTTATTATCGAAAGTTATTTTAATAATAGGTGTTGCAATTGAACAAAGAAATAAACTCATATTTGGAATTGAATTCTTTTCGGTACTCAATTAGAAATAGTAGTGGAATCCATTGACCACCGGTCACTCACGCTCTCTCTTATCGCATCCATTTTAATTTAGTTTAATTTTATTATTTCATTTTATATTCTTAAAATCCATAAAAAATATTTCATTTGTCGATTGGAGATATTTGATTATTGATATTTCCACCGCTCCTTGTAGGAACGAATTCGTATTTGCCTCTGTCTACTAGTTAGACACCGTGCGATGCATAAGTTATTATAATATAGGCATCTCGGGATCCTATCACCCGCTCATGCTAGCCCCCGACCTCACTCACCTGTTGCATTAGACCCCTTGCCAAGCAGCCCCCGTAGCTGTGAGGTTGGGCTTTGATAACAGTTAAATTAGCCGCAACACAAGTGAGGTCAATCGAGATAGTTGATGCTCGGGTGTTATACAGGATGAGCTCGTGTGAAACCACCTTGTGTGAACCTTGTGTGAGCTCGTGTGAAACCACCTTGCTAGCCCCCGAAGCCGCAAGTGTTGGGTCATAACTTGGAAGCCAAATTTGCTGAGCATCTGCCCTGTCACCAGCCCTGTCAACCCTGTGGCCTTTGTGAATTGGTTTTAACATTGTGTGAACAACTGAGCCATAACTGAATAACACCTGAGCTCAGCCCTGCTCCCTTGCTAGCCCCCGAAGCTTCAAGTTTGCGCCGCATTGCAAACCCCGCTACCATCATTTGAGCATAACTTTGTCCCACCCGAGCATGACACCCCGATAATCCTAAATCGAATGATTGCTCTGTTGTGAATGTGCACCTGTGTACCTTGAGCTTGTATTGCCTTGAACTGCAGCCAATCGTATTGTTTTGTGTGACCCGCAAACCATCGACCTAGCCCCGTGCATGAGCGTGCTAGCCGCTTGCCGAGCATTCGACACCGTGATAAATTGGAACCTATGCTTATATGAAACCTGGAAATTAGTCTCGTGTTAGCATAATCATTGTATAAGTCGTAGCACCTAAACTTGTGCATTCCTCTGTGTGTCCGAGCACCTAGGTCACATCTTGTGCATTGCCCGATTTGCACATTCTCGTGCACACAACTGAACCCTAACCAGGGCTCGCACATGCTTGTCGGTTAAACTAAACCCAAAGATCATTGGTGAAGGCTGCTAACTTGCCAGCCTAAAATCGAAGCCTCATAGTCGGGCCGACGACCACACACGGTGGGCTCATTGAACCCAACCTCGGGTTGCAAACAAACTTTAGCCCACCACCTCGGGCTAACACAACTCCGGGCTTTGTACTGGCCGGGCTGCAGCAAACCGAAGCCCACATAAGTCCGTGATCCGGTCATTGCACTTTGTACCGAGCCCAATAAACCAAAGCGTAATTTGGGCTTACACCAAAACTCGACCCAACTCAAATTATTTCGGGCTATACTTTTCTACCCCTGTGTCAGACAATTCTACACAAATCCTGGGCTTCAAACAACAAATCCCAAACAAACCAAATCTCACAAAAACCAAGCAACAAGCCCACAACAAACCAAAACACAACAAACCAAATGAAACCCAATAAACCAGCCAATCCCAAAAAACCAAACTTAGTCCACTTCCAACCGGGCTTTGAGTTCAATTTGAGTTTAAAAAATCATGTCAGGATTTTTAGTCCGCATCCTGGGATGGAAACAAATCCCTTAGAGAGCGTGCTTACGGGCACGCTTCCACAGGATGAACCCCCACATACCATAGTGATTTTAGGGAATTTTATGAGCCTTCTCCGGCCCCCGACTTCACATGCCCTAATCACTATGAGCACATGCATCATCCACCACAAAGTTGAGAATGAACACTCTCCTCATACCCGGTCATCACTTCTCGATCAATTAGAAGCTCGACTATCCGGCTTAGGAAAGGCAATCACATGAGCGATCTCACGAATCTAGTTTTTCTAGGCAATATGAAATGCATGCTTGCACCTTATGTGGTGGCTTAGACCAATTGAACATTGTTATATCTTGCATGATTTTAGACAGTCTAGGGAAACCATGATAATCCAATGTACGAAGTGTCTAGAAGTGACTATTGGGACCATAATCAACCCGCACACATGCATCATTCACCACAGTGGGGAGACGAACAATTTTATACTCCCCAACTCCTAGTTTGCAATCAACAATGGATACACTCATGGAGCTAAATGCTAGGCTTGAAATGAATGCAATGCATGACCATCCATATAGCAACATGTCCGAATTTACTTTTCTAGTGAACCTCATGCTCAACTATACAATGAATATCCATATGAGGAATGCATACCCACTAGTGAAGACTCTCCTTCAATGGAACAACTCAAGATGATTCTTCAAAGGAACCTCGATTGAGTTACAAAATGATAGGATTGAAAATAGTGTTTCTAGTCTTACTCATGCAACTAACATTGAATATGAACCTAATCTAGAGGTAGATGAGTACACTAAAAATACTACAATTTTGAATGAAGAGATGAATTCTTGCTATGATGATGATGATGAATATGAAGAGCATGTATATTTTGAAAATGTGATAGAATCTTTAGGTTCGAGACATTAAGTGCCTCTTCCGTGAACCCCATGAATGATGCTTCTTGATATTCATGCATGTGATGTTGATATGGATCTGTGGGAATTGTCTGTGAAAGTGAACATGATTTACCCTCTTCGACTTTAGGAAAGTGTGTGATGGTACAAATGATTTTAAACATGAAAACAACTTAGATGTACCTAACCTCTCTCCCGAGTCACAAATTGAAACTCCTCCACCAAACCTAGGTGTAGTTTGTCACAAAATTGCAAAACCAACTTTTTGAAAATGCCTAACTTAGGCCTAGAGCTTTGTGCTTCCCAAGTCCTCTGGACTATTTTTGCATCAAAGTATAACACTCTTAAGGAGCCACAGTTGAATGTGTATATGTCAGTAATTAGCAAAACTCATTTTGAGTTAGACCTTTGCATGATGTACCTTTAAAATTACAAGATTTTGTTCTCACAAACACACTGTTCACAAGTTTAGGTTTTGGGGGAAACTCATTCACATCTGGCAGTCTTACTTGCACTCTCTTGTTATATCTGTGTGTAAGGCTGTTGATGTTTGTATATATTTTCTATTGGGTTGATCCTCAACTCTTTAGATTGTTAGTTTATGGTGAATTTTTGTATATAATCCAGTAGGACTTGTTAAATTTTTCTTTTCTTGATTCGGTTGAGTCTTCTTGCACATATATTATGCTAATCCGATATGATATCCGTTGAGAATATTGGATTCTAGCCTTGACTAATGAAGCTCAACCTTGCTCCCGCCGACATACCGGTAATCTCTTCCCTTTTCTCTTATTAGCATAGTTCTCTTGGTATGTGATTGTTTAAATTTTTTCTATATGTAGACACATTGAGGACAATGTTTGATTTAGGTTTGGGGGTGCATTTGCATTTAGAGTTTTTTTTAGTCTTTTTAATCTTTTATTTTCATTTAAAAAAAAAAAAAAAAAATTCAAAAATTCAAAAACTTTTTGCAAATAAAAACCTCCAACTTTTAGAGATTTTAGAGTCACTAGCATGCTTCTAGCTATGTTTACATAGAGAATCTGGAGGAAAAATAACAGAAATTGGAAGTACCGAGAACACAATTGGGTTTCTTAGTTGATTAGAGCGTTAAAGTTGGATTTAACCATACCCGAGGGCGAATTAGGTGTCAGTTTAGATATTCGGTAGTAGAATTGTGATCACCCATAGTGGAGACTACCCATTTTACATCAAGCGAGGTACCGACCTTCACTCTTTGTGACTTTCTAGAAAAAGCTTTTAGAGTGTGTGTCACCGTACGTCAATTAGGGTAGGAATGGTGAGCTACCCAACTTCGCACCACTTTCAAAGACTACTTTTGATCTCTTGAGTGCTAATTCCGTCAATCATGAGGGTGACGTCTAAAGATGAAAACTCCTTCTAAATATCGATTTGCAGTTAGCATCTCTCTTCTCTCAATCACAAGACCCATAGAAACACATCATCGTCAAAGAACCTGATGCTTAATCGAATATTGAAAGAAAAATTGATATAGTCCAAGGTTTACGTGCAACAAAGAAAACGAAAAGAAAATAGGATGAGAATTAATAAAATTTATAAAATCAAGACAATACAAGTTGTGGAAAAATTGAGTGATAAAATCCGTTTGTCCATGGAGTTAGTTGTTTCATTATTTGTATTTTTATTTTCACTTATTAAAAAAAAAAAAAAAAAAAATAATCAAAAAAAAAAAAAAAAAAAAAAAATATTGTAGTTTATTTTCTTATTTTTGCTACCACCATGGTAAAGAAGAGTTTAAAAAGAAAAAATCCAAACAACAAGGAAATTGAGTATAAAAGTTAAAAATTGTCAAGTTTTGTGAAGTTTAGAAGTTCATCATCAACAATTGAAGACCGAAGACCGAAGATTGAAGACGTTTCTATGGTTCTTATGAGAGAGTGATATTAATTGCCGATCGGGTGAGAAGTGAGTGAGTACTCCCACCCTTGCTAATGGTTGATTTTCCTTTCTTAGAGATCATTAGAAAAGATTCTTTTTGTCCACACTTTGTGGAGTCTCAAGATTTTATTTCGGAAGGTTATCCTTCTTACCTACAACGTGTGCAGGATTTTCTCTCTTTATTCGCCGCGCGCACACATGAGAGACTAAAAAAGCGATCTTTTTGAGTGCAATTATCATAAAACCCTAATGGTGAGGCGAAGTCGAGGCTTATGATCACAATCCAATCCCAATTCTTTCATATGGTATGGTTACTTCTCGTCAAAGACTTAAGGATGAGAATGCGTTCTTCGATAGTTCTAACTTCTCATTACTAGCATGCGAAACTCTATGTCCTCATAGCTTCTAGGATGCTTGAGACTCTTTTACACTCTTAAGTTGGAGAAGGTTTTGTGGGTACACCTCTTGTAAACCCTCACGAGACTACAACTCGTCCACTAGGGACACCTAGGGGTTTAAAGGCTTAGTGCATACGCTAAATGCATTCGAGAGACCTGCGACAGGGTATAGTTAGGATTTCTTATTTTTGTTTCACTTGAGGACAAGTAAAATTCAGGTTTGGGGGTATTTGATGAGTGCCAAATAGTGCATATTTATACACCTTTTTATTGGCATTTTACTCATCTTTGCGCTTAGAAATCGAGATATTATCCCATATTCTCAGTGTTTTCTTTGTTTTCAAGAATAAATATTTGTATTAATTAATTTTGTGTTTTTAGGTAATAAATAAAGCTCGGAGAATCCGAGGAGCAAAAGAGCAAAGAATTGGAGTCGAGCATCTATGGAGTAGATGGCCAAAGCTCCGCGCGAATCCGCTTGCAACCCAACAAGGAAGACATGGGCTAAAGCTACCCGCGACCCGATCCGAGCCCGTACACTCAAGCCGTCGAGATTTCGATCTTCTACATCCAACGGTCGCTGCCCTCACTATACATCATCTCTCTGATGCTCCGTGCAACACCAGATCACACCAAACCGGTACCTCTCTCGGCCGTTAAGATCCCTCTCCGGCCAATCCTACGCTCGCTAGGCCGGTCCCATCGATCTTCGATACCCGCCAACACCACAACACCATATAAACTCCTAAAACCTAACCCTAACTCATTTTCTCTTCTTTTCTCCTCTCCTTCTCGCCCTCACCTCTCGCAAACCCCTCACCCCGACCATCTCCCCGCCACAGCCATTTCCTCCACTTCTTCACCCATACCGCCACCAAAACCATCATCTCCCCCTCGACACTCCACCTACCTATTGCTATGTAGTCCTTTTGTAGCTTCTCTCCACAGAAGCTAAAAGAGAACTGACATGATATAAGGTTGGGTTTCATTGAGAAATCAATCAAGTCGATGTGCAGAGCCGATTGATAGAAGAGGGAGCATTGGAGAGCGACATGGGTGAGAGAAGTTTCCAATTAATTTCTATTTTTAATCGAATTAGGGTTTGGTTATTTTGGGATTTTCTTGCATGTATAAATAGCAGTGAGGGGATTGTGTAGAAACTACGCCTGGATTAGCCAGAGCAGTCACTGTAGTGTAAATTGTGTTTTATTATTTTCTCTGATGTTTTAATCACATTGGCTAGGGTTGAGATGAAGCCCCTAATTTGTTGCGAGATTTGTTCATTTGATGATATTGTCTTGATTGAGCTTAATTGTTTAGGATATTTAGAATCATAATACTTTTGCATATTACTTTCACAAAGTATGCCATGTATGCTTTGTAGTCAGGTGATTTCTATGTAAAATGTGTGCAATTTATGCTTCATTGAATGCTATTAATCCTCGAGACTAGTTGTGCCCCGAGAAGACAATTAGTGCTTGGGAGAAATACATTAATTGTGATTAGAGTATCCATCTTAGGATAGGGTTGAAGCATCTAAGTAGTGAAACTTGATTTGTGATTAGTTGTACTATGACAAGACAACTAATACTAGGGATTAGTTAATTGCTTTAGTTGATAGAAGCCATCCATTGAGACTGGATGAATGGCGCACTGCCATTACAAGGGATGAGACATTATCAATCATTGAACTGATTTAGCCGAGACTAGGAGGTGGATTCGACACTCTAGTGCTTTATAATCTAGTCACCGCCTTAGTTTAGAGTCACCGCAACTTAGCCGTTTGCACAAAACCACTTTGTCACATTATTACTTGAAACTCGCCTAGCAAAGCCTTAGATCACACTAGAGCACCACAAGTCTCTCGTGGATCGACCTCGCACTTGCCCCGGCCTCACATACTAGACACCGTGCACTTGCGTATCACCGTAGGCCATATAAATTACCCATCTTCGAGGCCTACCATTAGGTTAAAAACTTTTATAATC
>JAJJWW010010420.1:0-98412 GCA_023531295.1 Papaver armeniacum
TTTATTTGCTATAGCCTAAGGAATAATTACACTTGCCGTGCATAAACTGAACCATGTCAATCATTTGGCGCATCACGGTCGATTGAGCTCACCGGGCCAATGTCACGTTCGCTTGTGCATTGATACTTAGGCCCTTTTCTATGCACCATGGCAAAAAAATGAGTTTGGCATGCCATGTGGCATGGCAAATGAATTTCCCCACTATGGTAGATACGGTAAATTTGATTGAAAATATATACTCCCTCCGTCCTAAATTAAGAGTGTTAATTGACTTTGTCAAGATATTAAGGAAATCCTATAAAATGTCATGACTAGCCCTTGACTAGCTTATTTAATGTTATATTATTACCAATACCAGATTATTAGTGTTGATAGTATTACTAATTTAGAAAATATTTTAAGAAAATATTTAAGAAATTTGCTTTTATTATGGAATACACAATTTAAGAGATTTATTAGGAATTTTATAACTATCCATAAATGTTTTTTATTTAGAAAAGGAATGACAATTAATACAAAGATATTGATTAAGTTTTTTTCCTTATATATGGTGATATTATTTAAGATTTTGATATAAAAAATGATTTTATAATTATAAAAAATAAAGGGTATATTTGATAGTTTAAGGGGTAAGTATGTCTATAAACAGAGCGGACAGATAAAATTGGACATACCAAAGTAGAAATTAGGACAGATAAAAAAAGACAGAGGGAGTATTTAATTGTGTTGGGTGGGACCCTAATGAATAAAAGATATATTTGTGTTATTGTGGTGGGGTATTTATAAAAAGTTTAGTATTATTATATATTCGGTGAGACCCTTTAAATATAAAAATATATATCAGAAAAGTGAAAATGTAGGAGAGAATGAGAGGTTATATATATAATTACTCAGAGATAAAGTTTGTATCGCTGGAGATAAAGAGACCATCGAGAGATGGAAAGACCATCGAGCGATGGAGTCTATATCGCCCGATGGAAACTCCATCGTGTATGCCTATATGTTATTTCTGACATATAGGCATATGAGTTTGGCACTTTGCCATACCCATAGTGAGTGCATATATGTCAAATACATGAGTTTGGCATATGCATATATTTTTTTTTTACTACGAAAAGAAATTTTATTAAAATTTAGGCATTTAGAGCCAAGTAGTTTTCATCTTCAGAAATTACTGAGCTTAGCCTAGAGGGCATTATAGCCTGCCATTCTTGTGTTGTAGAAAAAATAAAGCATTTTTAGCTATAGTGTCTGCAATATTGTTGCCCTCACGATAAATAAAAGAACACTTCCAACTGCTAAATTTGTTTAAAAAAAAGATTGAATCTATAATTATGCCTGCATTGGTCCATTTGATTGCTCCCAGTTTTCCATTTAACGCATTTATCATCCTTTGGCTATCACCTTCCAGATGCAACCTTGTTATTCCCTTGTCTTCTGCCCATTTAATCGCCTCTAATGTCGTCAATGCTTTTGCATGTTCAGAATCTAAGGCCCTTGTGCAATGTCCCCTAGCTCCATTGCTTCTACCTGCAAAATCACGACTGATTAGACCTAAGCCAACAATTTTAGTGTATTTCCAGAATGTTACATCAAAATTAACTTTGGTATCATCATGTTCCGATCTTTTCCAGTGTTTTGAAACTGATGGAACTGTATTTTCACTTCTGTTTGGTGGAGAAGCACCCTGAATTCTTAACCAATCAGTCATATGATTTTTTATGTTCATAATAATCCCATCAGCATTAAACCTGCAAACTGTCAATCACAACACTGCACCTACTTTTCCATATTTGCCACATTGTAAAACACATAGTATTAAACTGAGGAGTATTAGTTGTCCTGGTATTGAAATCCTTATCAAACCAAAGTTTAAACCGAGAGTGAAGATCCTTACCTTGCAGCAACTGCACACAGTTTGCATCAATGTTGCTAAGGACAGTTATAACAATACTACATTCCAAAAACAGATGCTGAGAAGACTCATTATGATTCTTACAAAGAGGATAAATAACCTGCTTATGCTTAGTGAATCTGGATAGTCTATCTCTAGTAGGAAAGCACTTATGGAGAAATTTCCATAAAAATGTTGGATCTTTATAGGGAGTTTTGTTTTCCATAGAGCTTTCCATTCTATATCAACACTATTGGGAGGCCTAGATTGCGTTTCATCCAAAATAGCCTTATAGGCTGACTTAACAGAGAAAAAGCCATTAATGGTTGGCTTCCACCTAATAAAATCTTTACCAGAGATAGAGATTCTAATGTCTTGAATAGCTTTGATTGTGTCCCTATCAAACAAAGCTTCAAGAATGTCAGTTTTCCATGTATGAGTACTATCATCTATCAAGTCAAAGACTTTATTGATATTAGTAGACATAAAATTGGATTTAGGAGGACCAGACATAGAAGGAATCCAATTATCTTTGTAAATATAAATATTGTTTCCATCACCTAGTTGCCAACAATAAAACTTCTTATTATTTCTAAGCCATCACATATTCCTTTCCAAACTCAAGAGCCATGTCTAGACAAAACACAATTAATAGGGTTATAACCATTGAAGTATTTATATCTTAGGAGAACTTCCCAAGGAGCATCAGGATCATCTAGCATCCTCCAAGCAAGCTTAGCTAAAAGGGCTTTGTTTAAAATAGCAGATTGTCTTATATTTAAACCTCCCAGGTCTTTAGGGTAAGCTACATGGGTCCATTTTTTTTTGGCATAAGTGCCTTTTTCACCACTCTTTTTATTCCACCAGAAATTTCTATGGATTGCATCCATTTTATTAGTGATTTTTCTAGGCATGGGGAAGACAGCCATATGGTGACTAGCAATTGTACCTACAAAAAACTAAGTTAAAGTTTTCTTACCTGGTTGAGCTATGAATTTAGATTGCCAGGGGGCAAGCCTGTCACTAAACCTATCCATTATAGGAAAGAAAGACTCAACTTTATTTTTCTGCAAAAGAAGAGGGACTCCTAGGTATTTATCCTGCAAATCCATTCTTTTAATCTGAAAGATATTAGAAATAGCACTTTTTATAGGATTAGGAACCTTTGGGCTAAAAGAAAGACCAGACTTATCAAAGTTAACAGATTGACCTGAGAATTTGTTGAATTGATCAATGATGTTTGCTATATGCTTAGCCTCATTTATATTAGCTCTAGCGAATAGCAGGAAGTCATCTCCAAAAAACAAGTGGCTCACAGAAGGGTTGTTTTTAGTGACAGTACATCCATGAATAAGATTATTAGCTTCAGCAGTAAATAAAGATCTAGAAAGAGACTCCATACAAAGGATAAATAGGTAAGGAGATAAGGGATCTCCCTTCCTTAAGCCTCTTTGAGGAACAAACACTTCACCTGGAGAGCCATTTAGTAGGATAGAAGTAGAGACAGTTGACATACTTTGATAAATGAGATCACACCAGTCAGTAGAAAATCCTAAACTTTTTAGGATATGGATAAAAAATTCCCACTCAATTCTATCAAAGGCCTTACTCATATCTAGTTTAATGGCCATCCACCCTTTCACACTCTTGGTTTTTTTCATGGTATCAATTAGCTCATGAGCCATAACAATATTATCTTGTATCATTCTACCAGTTGCAAAACCAGATTGAAATGGAAAAATAAATTTATTCAAAAGTGGCTTGAGTCTGGTAACAAGAAGTTTTGAAATAATTTTATAGCTCACATTGCATAAACTAATTGGTGTTAAATCAGCAGCTGAAACAGGGCATTTTTTCTTAGGAATTATAGTAGTAAAATTATGATTAAGTTTTTTCAAAAGATGCTTTGAGTGGAAGAAAGCTTGAACCATACTGACAATATTATTACCAACAGTTGGCCACATTTTTTTATAGAATCCAGGAGGGAACCCATCAGGCCCTGGTGTAGTCCAAGAATGCATACCAAAAACCACATTCCTGATTTCATCATGAGAAGGGACAACCAATAACATAGCATTATCATCATTAGAAATACAAGTAATGACATTACTAAAATAATCAAAGGCATCAAGAGGAGAAGTTGACCTGCTCATACTATAAAAATGATCTTTAAGATTGTTTGCAATATCAGCTCTATCAATTAGCCAAGTCCCATTAGCATTTTGGATGGTGTCTATATTGGTTCTCTTTCTTCTATAGTTCACTTTTTGATGATAATAAGCAGTGTTTCTTTCTCCATTCCTAAGGTTCTCATCTTTATTTCTTTGTTTCCAAAAATCCTCTTCTATATCATACCATTGGTTTAGTTTGTATTTGAGCTCTTCTAACAATTGGTGGTTATCTCTACTATTTATCCTAGTAAGATCCTCTATTTGAGCCTTAATCTTGTTGATCTGAGTACTGATATTTCCATAGCTAATATGATTCCATTTATTTAGTTCCTGTTTAGTGTTGTACAAAGATTTTGTAACTCTAAAAGCATGTGACCCTTTACTGCTAAGCTTCCAACTATTTTCAATCATAGTTTTGCAGTTGTTATCCCTAAACCAGGCTTTGTTTAGTCTAAATGGTTTATAGGTATCAATTAATATTCTAGAGGTGGAAAAAATTATGGGGAAGTGGTCACTAGCTAAGGGAATTAGGTGATACACAACACAATTTGGATAGCAATTCAACCAGTTATCACAAGCAAGGAATCCATCAAGTTTTTCTAGAATCATAGCATGCCCTTTTCTTCTATTTGTCCAAGTAAAAGGGTTTCCTATGTAGTTTATAGATTGCAGACCATTAGTATCTACCAAGTTATTAGCCTTATCAAGAACAGATTGGCTGAATAAATTTCCACCATCTTTTTCATCCTGAGTAAGAAAAAAATTTAAATCTCCTGCAACAATCCAAGGCAAGTTTAGTTGATTAGCAGTATCATGCATGTAGTTTTATTGTTCAATATAAGGCTAGGATCAAGAGCACCATAAATAAAAGTTATCATGGATTTTTTAGTTCTACCATCAATCTCCACAGTGCATTGTATCCAAAGTAGTCGAAATCGTTCCTCAATCCTACTCGGTTGGGGAGATTGGAGCGAGGAGCAGTAAGTTCGGACTTGGAAATCGCTAAAACTCGGCCTAATACTCGGAGAATATTTATTAGATACTTATAGATTTCTTCTCATGAGTCAAGATTTGTACCTAATTAAAATTAAAATTTTAACGCTATCATATAAAAAAGTGTAATATTGTTACATTGAACCTATTTATAATGTTTTTAGAGGTTTTTCCATTTAATAACTCTCATCCGAGGGGTTACGAATTTTTTTCGCTTATGATTTCGGTACATGCAAGGCCAACTCAGAAAAATCGCCAACTCTTTTTGCCCAAAAATCGGTCCAAATCGCCAAAATCGGCCGACTTAATCGCTAAAAATCGGAGATGGCTTGGAATCGGAAATTGCCTCGGTCATATATCTTGTAGCGATTACTCGGCGAGTAATTGGCCTTGGAGAGCGATTTTAACGACACTGATTGTATCATATTAAGATTAATTTCCAAGATTCAAGGTTGATACCATCTTTCCATAGAAGACATAAGCCTCCTGAAGCGCCAATTGGGTCATGTGGGGGAGAATTACCTCATTCTCCCCCACATGTTTTCTAGAGTGATTGTCTTTGTGTGAGATTCTAGTTGTTGTTTATTTCTCTATTTACTCTCAATTGTTACTAGCATTAACTTCCTTCTATGAAACAGTTGTTGAAGCTCTGCCTGTGTCAATGCACCTTTGTCTTTTACCTAATCTTCCTTGGTAAGTCTCAGTTTCAGAAATTCCTTTGATCTTAACAGCAACACCATCGGGGGGGGGGGGAATAAAAGGTGCAGGTTTGGTATTCTTCCTAGGAATCTGCTTAGGTATTGAGCTTGACATAGTACGCACTGGAACACTTTTCTTCAGTTTTCCTCCTCCTCCGAAAGGGTATGGTTTTTCATGAACAACTTTGACATAGTTAGCTGCATATGTACAGACTCCTCCACATTGATTTATGATGAAACATTCTTTACACAGCTTGCGGGGTTATTTTTCATCAACAAATCTAACCCATTTGTTAACTCCTGCTGCAGTTATTGCTAGGACACGCCTTCTCAACGGAGTGATAAGTTCAATTTTGACACAGACTTTGACTGGTACTCCTTCAATGGGGATTGCATTTGGAGGTTCAATTTTCATGACTTCACCTAACATCTTTCTCATTTCTGTCACAGCTTTGACAGTCATGTGTTCCGGTTGAAGGTACTGAAGTTGGATCCATTATACTTGGTTATTCCAATACAGATTTTGGTAGACTAGACCTTGAAAATAGTCATACAGCATACAGAAATACCCATCAATATTCCATGGACCTTCTTCAATGACCTTATTAACTACTGTTTTGTTCTTGAGTTTAAAAATCATCACATTCGTATCTACTTCTATAATCTTAACTTCTTCCGGAGGGATGAAATTCCAGGTAAATGGTAAACTTTTCTCCACAGTTTCGTAAGACATTTTTCCTTCAATTATGATCTTGCCTATTAAGCAAAAATCCCATTCCCCTTTTTCTTATGAATCTTCAGTATCAGACTCAGTTTGATTGAGAGATAAAGTATCTTCTGCCTTTTCCAGTTCTAATGTTGCCTTCCTGAATTTCATAGCTAACTCTGAGGACCTTTGGGTTTGGTAAAGAAGCAGTTGTATCAGGATTCTTTGGGTCAGACATTTTTAGCTTTACTATTACAAAACTCCAGGAATGGGATGATTTTAAAGTATTAGGGTTTATGAATATAGGCTTTCCATTAGGGTTACTGGAAATAGGATTACAATTGTATTCCTTAATAATTGGCATTGAAATATTTTAAGTTTTGATTGAAACCAAATTGGAAACGGAATTCGTTAAGTTTTCTCCTAAACTGAGTAAGAATATAGAAAATTTTAATTTGATTCTGACCTTCCGCCTTCTGCACGAGATTTTGATACGTGTACCATATGAAATGTTTGGATCATAAAAGGTGAGCATCTTCAACTTAACGATGCTAGCTAGTAACAATGGAGATTGCATATGCATATGAATAGGCCTTATGAAGGAGTTTTTTTTCAATTTGGCTTTAATTTAAAGTAACAGGCTAGGCAGTGTGCTATACTTATATGCGCAATTCAAAAAATTACGCAAATAAAATTCTTATAATTTTGGCCTATCGCTACTACCTTCCTTTTTAAAACCATTCTCGCCTAACCTATCTTAGGTTCGGTTTTAAACTGTCCCGAGTTGGATCGGTCATGTTCGGGTTAACATATTTATAGTGGTGACCGAATGAATCAAAGGAGAAGAACTAAAGATAAAAAGAAATTTGTGAGACTTCGAGAGTGAGATGAAACTCGAGAAAGTGAAGACAAAAAACTAAGGAAAAAGAATTAGGTCTTTTAGTTTTTAGGTATCAATAACTTTCCACCTATTTGCCACCCACACGTTTGCTATTTACCATCCTCATCAGAATTTATAAAGTGTTTCTACTTCTCAATTCAACTTTTTCCTACTTACAACCTACAAAAGTTAAATTAAATTTAGCTATAATTGTCGCCATCAATTTATCTTCTTCTCCATTAATCTCTGTTTTTATTAAAAAACTGATTAAAAATCATCAACCCCGGGTTTGAATTATGTTTAATTAGAACAGTATTATGTTTGAATTTAGCTCTTATCATTTAAATTGAATAAAAATGAACGATTAAATCCGTAAACAAATAGTTCAAGGCCTCTTGTGATCCTCCACTTTGAATACACTTGCTAATGAGGAAATACCTAAAACTGTGACTGAAATGTGCATTTCTTCCAAAAGTGTGACTGATTTGAAAATTCTTCCAAAAGTGTGACTGACTTTACCTAATACCCAAAGTACCCTTTATAGCCCGATGTCTACACATCGATAGCTTGATGTCCACATATTCATAGCCGATGTCCACACATTATAGCTGATGTCCACATATTTATAGCATGATGTCCACATATTTTATGAATAGTGTCCGATGGCTACACATCGAAACATGGATGTCTACATTTATCCAACATATGATTATGCCTAGATTCTGGATGTCTACATATAATATCTACACATCGGACACTATTCATGATGGGGTATCAGTGCCCGATGTGTACACATCCTGACCCAATGTGTGCACATCCTTACTCAATGTGTGCACATCCTTACTCAATGTGCACACATCCTTACCCGATATGTACACATCTGAGGACAAAATCCGGTATTTCCGTAAAAGACTAGGGCATACATGCCCGTTGACGGGTCATGATCACACTTTTAGAAGAAATTTCAAATTGGTCATAGTTTTGGAATAAACCCACTTTTCAGTCACACTTTTAGGTAAAATCCCCTTGCTAATCATTGATTACCACGTTCCAGAGTCCAGTTTTTATGATAAATTCATAAAAGGAGGCAATCTTAACACAAAAGAAGTTATCAAATAGCTCATATGTTCAATTGCTTTATTATAGATTTTGTTAAATATAACTCACGGTTTTATTATTGATAACCCATGAGACTAAGTCAATCGATTTGACCTACAAATCAGGTTTAACCTTTTATCATTATTATCCATAGCCCACAAATTAGGCTTTATACAAGTAGAAGTATAACTCGTGATTCTTTATCACGATTGTATTCTGAATCCTGACTATATAATATCAAAGTTTAGCAGCACGATTTTTAATTTCTTTTGTAGGAACAATTTATGATATGCATGTAAATTAGGAAACTAAAACTAAAGGAGTTTCATCGATCTAGCTATAAGAATTTTTGGACCTAACTATACATAAAATATACCCTAATTCATTTACAATTTATTGCCATGTTTTCATGGGTTTATGGAATATCAAAGTTTTACAGAGTTTCCCCATTTTGCTTTCATGATTTTGCAGTCTGATGACCCTTTTCGATTCATCGGGAAGTTCACCATTTTTGATTCCCCATCAATATTTTTTTGCTTTGATCCCTTTTTTTAAAGTGTTTTTGCCAATTTTAATTATGTTACTAATGAGACTTTTTTTCCTTGTCCATGATTTTTTTTATCACATCATACCCTACTGTGAATTATTAAGAAGCGGTGGTGGTGGAGATATAACAATACTCCACACTATCAAGCTGGTTTGCAGGAATTTATATGTGAAGAGAAAAAGTAAACAATGAAAATCCTGGGATTTTCTTAAAAGGAAAGAAGATGTTCTCTCCTTTTTCCATGCAACCCAGCTTCTCTACTGTAAAAAACAAACAATATATAAAGACAATAATTTCAATCAGAGGAAGCCATGCATGAAAAAATCAAAAAGCAAAAACTAAGAAAAGAAAGAATGAAAGAATTGAAGAAACGTACCAGGATACATTAACGCGTCTTCAAGGGAAACTACCGAAGAAGGAGTTGGATCGCATCTTCATGGGAAACTAATGAAGAAGAAGGAGTTGGATCGCATCTTCATGGGAAACTAATGAAGAAGGAGTTGGATCGGCATTCAACCTATCCAAGTTAAATTTTATGGGCTATAAATAATAACTATGAAAGGTCAAATTAGATTTTTAAGTCAATTCCGCTAACAAGTCACATGGGCTATCGTTAATAAAACTGTGGGCTATATTTAAGAAAAGCCTTATTATTTGTTGTACTTGTTGGTTGTCTTCTTTTGATTTGATAATTTCTGTTTCCGTTTTGATGAAATCCTAGCCCCCTTATTTATCATTTCTTGGAGAAATCGAGAGCTTTGTCGCATTCTCTTTTCAGAATTGACTCGTCAGTATCACTCCCAAATTCCAAGATGCATCATCACACAAGTTTTCAAAGACAAAATTCGAGTTTCCATTATAGACAATGGAAAAAGCTAATGGTAGACCAAATTTCATAGTTTAATTGTGGACCAATGAAATTCAACCATCCAACAAAATTTTGTAGGCCCCACGAACACCTTAAAACCGCACCCCTATCAGATCCTGTGGTGGAGGAGAGGTAGACCAAATTGGTCTACCTCTAATGGCCCGCGCCTAGGAAGGTCGACAAACAACGGTAGGGAGATGAAGGAGAAGAAGGTAGCCGGTAAAAATTAATCCCTAGCTTAGGGTTTTGACTAGGTTTAATTATTGGGGTCAGGAGCGGAACTATATTAAGCCAGCCCAAAGTCCAGAGAAAGCTTACATTTTTCAATGGGTTTTAAATCCGGTTAAAAAGAAAAGCCTAAAAATAGGCTTAAGCCAGCCCTAAATATTTTTTTTCAAGCCAATTAGGTTTCAAGCCAGTTCCAGATTCATTTTCTGGTTCCGCCATTAATTGGGGTAGTTTTATAATTGGGTGTAAGAAAAATTCAACAAGTGTTATTTAGGATATATGAAAAGATATATGAGTGGCAAACATGAAAAGTAGGGATGGTAATTAAAGAGAGTGGCAAACATGAAAAGTAGGGTGGCAAATAGGTGGAGCCATCAATAATGCAGGGCTAGGATTAACTTTAATCAACGAGCAACAATTTAAAACTGGCTGGTTCTGTCAGTTTTCACATCAAAACTATAGACGGAAGAATCTATATATCGGTTTTCTTAATAAAACCGCATGCCAAGCGGTTTCGGTTTAAAAACCTGCAGTTGCGTAGGGTTCGGGCAGGCTCGGCGAGATGGGTAGGATCGGTTCTTGTGCAGCTCTATGGACCCAAACCAATAAAAAGGATCGCTGAGATATTATTACATTTATGTAAAAAATATTCTAGGAGGATTATTTTAAGTAACAATGAAATAATAAGGAAATGAATGTATACTTTTGGGGTAAAAATATACTCATAATACATTTGCAGTATTATTCATATTCATTTTAAAAAGTTTGGGAATAATTGTTATGCTTAGTATTGATAGGGTTTAAGGTTTTGAACATTGACCTGCATAGCATATTATTTAGGGTTTCGCCATTTGATTTCATACCAATTAACCAGAGAAGAGGAGACAATACTAACAGAAAAGAATAGTTAATCAAAGATGGCACTGTATGTTGTTCAAAACTCAACAATCAACTTACGCATCCATCACAGTTTGTTTAACAGAAGTTGTAATACTACTTCACCACCTTCTGTGAAAATGCATTCTAGTAGTGCAAGTGCTGCTAGATTGTGCTCTG
Organism: Papaver armeniacum; assembly: GCA_023531295.1. NCBI lineage: Eukaryota > Viridiplantae > Streptophyta > Magnoliopsida > Ranunculales > Papaveraceae > Papaver > Papaver armeniacum. The sequence goes on from JAJJWW010010420.1 coordinate 11,140, forward strand.
GGCTGAGAACAAGCTATTGTTTAGCACCACCACCACCATGTTCTATTCTCAGGTCAGCACGAAAACATAGGCAGTACAGTAATGTTTCATTGTCTGATGCTGCTTCTGATGAAGATTTCTATACGTTCGAGAAGTTCACAGAAAAGGCGATCAATGTTGTTACTCTTGCCAAAGTTGAAGCGAAAAGATCGGGTTATTATCTCTTTGGTGCGGAGCATGTATTGTTAGCTATCATTAGTGAAGGTACCAGTATTGCTGCAGACATTCTTACTGAATCCATGCAACTCGACAATGTAGAGGATGCTCGTAAAGAAGTGAAAACTTTCACTAAGCAAGGAAGTCGTTTCGATGCTAACCGTGTTTTCAAACTTTCAATAGACAATGCTCGTAAGCTTGGACATGATTACGTCGACGTTGAGCATATCTTACTTGGGTTAATTCCTGAGGATGAGAGTAACGGAACAGTAGTACTCGACATTCTAAAAATGTTTGGCGTTGATCCTGCTAGTACCCGTAAACAACTTCTGCAACGGATGGATCAAGAAAGATGAGTATGCTCGAGAAGTATGGCACTAATCTCACAAAAGTAGCTAAGAATGGAACTGAAGCAGGCCGTGTCATTGAACACACAAAAGAGGCAGCGGAACAAGTGATCAACACTTTATGTTCATCTGAAAGTAAGAATCCTTGCCTAATTGGGGAGTCTAGAGTTGCGAATACAGAAATCGTAAGAGAAATTGCTCAACAAATTGCATGTGGTAAAGCCCCAAAAGAAATTTCTGGAAAACAGGTAATAATGCTGCATGTGGACCGTCTTGTTAACTCTTGCGAAGCAATTTTAAATGACCTAGTTCGGGAAATTAAAGTACACAGTGGTGAGATATTACTCTTCATAGATGATATTGAAAGTCTTCTTAGAAGGATGAGTGAATACATGTCAGTAGATGTAGATCTATTTGAGAGCGGTGAACTTCAATCTATTATCACTGCATCAACAAAACAAAAATATGAGAAGAACAAATTTATGACGACTCTATTTCTTCCTGTCGAAGTACCTGAACCATCAATAACAGAGTCCATATTTATTTTGAGAAATTCTGTTTCTGACAAGATGTGCATCGCAGATGAAGCTTTATTAGCTTCTGCATATTTATCACAAAAGTACGATAAAACTAGTCGTGATAGTTTTCTTGATGAGGTCTTTGACTTGATTGACGATGCTAATTCTCTTGTTAAGTGGTACAAACGACAGGAGGTATCTGAAGTTGATATAAGAACCGTAGTATCTTTACGCTATGGTGTTCCGGTTGAGGAGATTGCGGCAATGAAGGACATTGTGGTAGATGCAACTCTCACTGATGAACTTAGTGACAAGTTCTGGGATGAAAACTCAACATGCGCGTATTTTACAGAGAGGTTACGCGATAGACTTGCCCATTCGTACAATCCAACAGACTTCTTGGAAGGTAAAACCAGATCACCAATAGACTCAAAAGCTGTATGTGATTTGCTAGCCAACATTGAAGATGAAGAAGTGGTTGTCGATTTTGATTCTGCTGATAGCAGTTTCGTTGTTCACAAATTGGTGAAGGCAAGGTACGCATCTGATGATTCTGGCAAGTGTCAAGATGTCTAGTTTTTCTTAATGATTTCATAGAGACTTTGTTTATTATTTATTTTTTCGACCGCTCAGTGGGAATATGATGTTGACGAGTTTTCTTTTTCCATTGTGTTCATGCTACATATAAAACATATGTTGTCGAAGGCGCCCAAGGCGCACCATTTGCAGTGTGAGCGCCTCCCCAATAATGCGCCCTAGGTCTGCAATGACTTCATATGTAGTGACTAATAAGGCTTTAATTATCTCAAGCAGATCGAGGTGCCTTTGGTTTGGCCTCGGAACATAGGTGCTAGTTCTAAGATAAGTCATGGCCACCTGTAAAACCTAACTTCAACTTCTTCTAATGTGAAAAGATATCAGTGGGAGCAAAGAAGACCAGCAAGTCAACAGAAAGTACATTTAGGCCAATGTTTTAATTTTAGGTGTTGACGTTCATCTCGGGTTGCCATTCTGGCCTGGATTGTGTGGGAGTTGTAGAATTTGGTGAACTAGCAGCAGGTAGGTATTCAGGTGAATGAGTGGAGAAACAAACTAATAGTAGAGTTTAGATCGGGGGATATACCTCTTTGTTCAGCCATTCAAGAGGTCATTAGTTGGTATAGTTCACTAACAAGGTTTTCTAAATATTTTGGTAATAGCTTGTGGAAAGTATCATTTGATAGTCATATCAACTATCACTCAAGTATGTTCCTCCATCATATTGGAGCTCAACTTCCTATTCGAGAGCCACTCATGCTAATTTTTTAGCACATTCACACTCATATATCAAGCTTCTAATGGGAGCTCTACACTGATCAAAGTACCTGCATTTGATACACCACTGGACCCATTCGAAATTGGTAATCTTAATCAAAACCACACGAAGACGGATTATCTTGTTAGTTAATGTGATGTGCAGTTTATATTCTTCACATGAACTAGTATGTTAGTTAATGTGATGTTTTCTTTCTTCACATGAACTAGAATGATAGTTCATGTGATGTTTCTTTTTGCACCAAAAGTTGTGTAACCTATCTCTAATATTATGTCACATGTTGACTTAGTATAAAAAGAAAGAGAAAAGAGAAAGTAAGAAGAATATATTATCTTCAAGTGAATGAAAGAGAGAGTGAGAAGAACTAATATAGTTCCCACATCTCCATTATCAAAAAAATCTTAAACCTTTGCTTTTAATCACCCTAACCTTTCCAACAGTTGGTATCAGAGCCAAGATCAATCGAATCCCGATCTTGGTAGTAGGAAATCAAACAAAACCCAATCAATCAAAAAAAATTAGCAAAAAGAAATTTCTTAAAACCTAGTCTAGAAAAGAAAAAACCCAATTTTTCAATCAAACTTAAATCAAATCAATGGAAAGTACAAGCAACTCAAATCTCTACATTCAACAACCATCAATCCCAATTTTTCATGAAGAAAATTATGATTTTTGGTCTATCAAGATGAAGACTTTATTTATGTCTCAAGATATATGGGAAATTGTTCAAAACGGGTATGATGAAATTGAAGATACATCAACCCTAGAACAAGCCCAAAAGGATACACTCAAGGAGAGTAGGAAGAAAAATGCTAAAGCATCCATGTACATTCAACAAGGAGTTGGAGACACTATTCTACCAAGAGTAATTCACTTTCCTAAAGCTAGAGAAGCTTGGGATATTCTTCAAAAAGAGTATGGTGGAAACAAGAAGGTGAGAGGGTTAAAACTTAATCATATAGAAGAGATTTTGAAAATCTACATATGAAAGATAATGAAAAATTAAATGAGTTTTCTTTTAGAGTTATTAAAATTGTTAAGCAAATATTGATGTGTGGTGAAAAACTAGAAGAAAAAAGAATTTGTGAGAAGATTTTAAATTTCTTGGGAAAAATTTGAACTCATTGTGGCGGTTTTGGAAGCAACAAAGATCTCTCTACATTAGAGTCACAAGAGTTATGGGCTCAATTGAAAGTCTATGAAGAAAGGGTGTCACGACACGCCGAGAAGTCGATTGAGAGTGCTTTTCAATCGAAAATGAATTTGGACACAAAAAATTCAGCAATGAAGAAAAATGTGTACAAGGGTTGTTATTCATCTAATTTAAAAGGAAATGGATATTGGAACAAAGGAGGACCAAGCTCTAACAACTACCAAAAGGGTGATTCTCAAAAAGTAACAAAATGCATTTTTTTCAAGAAGAATGGTCATTTGGAGATGAATTGTTGGAACAAAGGAAAACCTCAATGTCGCAATTGCAAGAAGTATGGACATTTGGAGGAGGATTGTAGATACAAAGGAGATGAACAAGCCGGTAGATCGGAAGAAAAGGAAGAAAAACAAAACTTGTTTTAATCTTGTCAAAGTGTCGTAGAAACTTCTAAAAGAAAAGTGTGGTTTGTAGATAGTGGTTGTACAACTCATATGTCCTGTGTGAAGAGCTTGTTTGTTGACATGGATACATCCATTAACTCTCTAGTGAAGATGGGGGATGGAAACATGGTTCAAGCTAACGGAAGAGGTACAATTTGCGTGCAAAACTATCAATGGAGCAAAATACATTAGAGATGTGTTATATGTTCCGGATTTGGCATAAAATTTTCTTAGTGTTGGGCAACTTGTGGAGCTTGGGTATGCGGTTCATTTTGAAGATGGATATTGCACCATTTATGAAAACAAACACAAGAACAAGATACAAGTAATGAAGAGTATCAAGACGGATAAGAATAGAAGCTTCCCAATTGTATTTGAAAAGGAGAAGAATGTTGCAATAAGGATGGAAACCATGGATGAAACATGGTTGTGGCACGAAAGACTTGGGCACTTGAATTTAAATAGTATCAAGGTGCTTTTCAACAAGAACATGGTGCAAGGACTTCCACATCACATCAACCACAAAGAAGGAGTATGTGAGGGTTGTGCACTTGGAAAACAACATCTCCAACCATTTCTAAAAGGTGTAGCATGGCGTGCAAAATAAATTCTTGGCTTGGTACATACCGATGTGTGTGGACCAATGAAGACACCAACTCATGGAGGTAATAGATCCTTCATTTTATTCATTGATGACTTTACGGATGACTTGGGTGTACTTCATGAGGCAAAAATCTGATGTGTTTGGTATTTTTAAGAAGTTTAAATGTCTTGTTGAAAAACAAAGTGGCCATTACATAAAGGTTTTGCGAAGTGATAGAGGCAAAGAGTACAACAACAAGAACTTTGATAAGTTTTGTGAATATAAAGGCTTGGAAAGGCAATTAACCGTTGGCTATACTCGTCAAAAAAATGGTGTTTCGGAGAGGAAGAATCAAACCTTAATGGAGATGGCGAAGTCCATGCTCCATGAGAAGGGTATGCCTAAAGTGTTTTGGGCCAAAGCCGTTAACACCTCCGTCTACTTGATGAATAGGTGTCCAAAAAAATCCGTATGGGACAAGAATCCATTTGAAACATGGAGTGGAAGAAAACCATCGGTAAGGCATCTCAAAGTATTTGGTAGTGTGTGTTATTCTCAAATTCCAAGGTGAAGAGAACAAAGCTTGATGAATCAAGTGAGAAATATGTATTCCTTGGATATAGCCTCCAATCAAAAGGCTATAGGTTGTATAGCTTGAAGTGCAACACAATGATCATAAGCCATGATGTGTTATTTGTGAAGGAACTTCATGGAATTGGGAAGAAGGTAAAATTCAGAAGAGAACCATATTTGTTGATGAAAAGAAGAAGATTCAGAAACAAATGAAGATGAAGAAGGTGAAGAAAATGAGGAAGAACTACCTCAAACACCTCCAAATACAAGTCAAGGAGCATCACCAAGTATGTCTCCAAAATACTAGTGCATCAACATCACCACCGTCGGCACCAAAGAAGATGGAAAGGTTAAGTGAAGTGTATGAAAGATGTAACTTTTGTACGGTTGAACCGGAGAATTTTGAAGAATCATCAAACGAGACGGTTTGGATAAAAGCTATGGAAGAAGAAGTTTATGTCATTTATGTGAATGACACATGGGAGAAGGTAGCAAGGCCAAGTGACAAAGAAGTTATTGGTGTTAAGTGGATCTACAAGGTTAAGTACAACGCGGATGGAGCGGTTCAAAGATACAAATCAAGGTTGGTGGCAAAGGGCTACTCACAACAACCCGGTATCGACTCAATGAAACGCGCACTTAGGTTGCTCGTCTTGACACCATTAGAGACGTGATTTCTATGGCTTCCCAAAAAGGTTGGTTACTTTATGAACTTGATGTGAAATCAGCGTTTTTAAATGGAGAACTCGAAGAAGAGGTCTATGTAGAACAACCACAAGGTTTTGTGGTGGAAGGAGAAGAAGAAAAGGTGTACAAGTTGAAGAAAGCTTTGTATGGCCTAAAGCAAACACCAAGATCTTGGTATAGTGAGATACATGGGTACTTTAAAGTGCAAAATTTCAGCAAAAGCAAGAGTGAACCTACACTATATGTGAAGACTCAAGGTACGTCTATTCTCATTGTTGCATTGTATGTTGATGACCTAATCTTTAGGGGTAATTATGCTCATATGATTGAGCAATTCAAAATAGAAATGATAATGAAAATGAGATGAGTGACATGGGTCTACTCAAGTACTTCCTTGGTATAGAAGTTCATCAAAGTGAAGATGGAGTATCCATTTCTCAAAGAATGTATGCCGAAAAGGTGTTGAAGAAATTTGGTATGCTTGGTTGTAACCCCACATCTACACCACTTGTAGTGAATGAGAAACTCAAGAAAGATGATGGAGGAAGAAAAGTTGATGAGACTTACTATAGAGGTCTTATTGGAAACTTGTTGTATCTTACACATACAAGACCCGACATCATGTTTGCTTCAAGTATGCATTCTAGGTTTATGAGTTCACCTAGTCATTTACATCTTGGAGCGGAAAAGAGGTTGTTAAGGTACATACAAGGAACAATGAATTTTGGAATCATGTATTCTAGAAATTCAAATGTCAAACTAGTTGGCTATTTTGATAGCGACTTGGGAGGATGTATTGATGACATGAAGAGTACTTCGGGGTATGCTTTTCTCTTGGTTCGGGCATATTTTCTTGGGCATCGAAAAACAAGCAACGGTAGCTTTATCCACGGCAGAAGCGGAGTACATTTCGGCATCAATAGATACATCTCATGTGACATATGGCTAAGAAGAATCTTGGAAGACATCCAAGAGAAAAAGAAGGGAGCATTGTAAGTTTTTGTGACAACAAATCAGCAATTGCTATGTCCAAAAATACGGTTGAGCATTGTAAAGCAAGGCACATAAATCTCAAGTATCACTTCATTCGAGAAGCGATTGAATATGGTGAGATAGAACTCAAGTATTGCAAGACGGAAGATCAATTGGCGGACATATTCACCAAGGTACTTCACAAAGGAAATTTTCAAAATTTTAGTGAATTATTAGGAGTTGTAGAACATCACATTAAGGAGGAGATTGTTAGTTAATGTGATGTGCAGTTTATATTCTTCACATGGACTAGTATGTTAGTGTAGCGCCCCCTAAGCTAGCAGCTGACTAATCCAAAAGATTAACTAAATAAAGAGGCACTAAGAATCTAAATTAACACTTAAACTTCCAATTAAGAAATCTGCTACAAAAACCATAACCCAAAGCTAACCCCGCTCAGGAATATATATACAAATACTCCTCTCAAATGATACATATAAAATATTCATTTGGTTTACAAATAAAATATACAACATAACAAAAAATAGCAGAAGTTAATCAACTAATGAACTCAACCCTTGAAGCTGGGCCATTGCAACTCGCTCTATTTCAACCGAAAGTGGGAATGGGTGAGCACATCATCCCTAAAATGGGTGCCCCGTAGGAATAACAACTAACTTTTAAGTAAACATTAGTATGATTCGAAGACAATGCAAGTTTTATCGAAAAACGATAATACACGGAAAAGACAGTAAAACATAATGTAGAAACTTAACTTTTTCAAAGTAATTTAAAAGAACAATAATAACAAACAATGAACATCCATGAATAACAGTAAATAAACATCCAAGTATGAGATGTATGTGTTGTCGCACATAAGGAAGAATAATATTGAAGCCCACTTCCACTCCGATTAAGTAATATTGCGGTGTATCGCCCTAGCCATAGAAAGGATATAAAGGAAGATAGTTTTGGCCATGTAATATTGCGGTGTATCGCCCTAGCCATAGAATACTGGATATTGTGCACACACACATCTCATACCACACAGAGCATACAAAGATATGCATGAATTTCACAACACAAAGATTAATTTGTAAAAACAATAATGAATACAAGAGAGTTCGTTATCGATTCCCACCTCTTTTGATGACAAGCCCGCTTTACCTCGAGATCCACGATCCATTGGTTCATCCTTGAATCGATCGTTGTTAATATATTAACCGTTAATCATACAAGAACTCTAAGATTCTAGCCAAAATGGCTCACACAAGAATTATACAAGCCTAACTAATGGTTCTAAGCCCATTTATGACTCTACATCTTTTTATTATCTATCTTTAGCATTAACTAAGGTTTACTAATTAAATTAGGTTGGTTCTATAATCCCTATTTAAGTCTTATGAATATCTACTTTGTAGAATAAGCCTAAAGGCTAATTCAGACCACAAAGGTCTGATTCATGCTTATTAAGGAAACTGGTTCTAGACCCAAGTCCACTGAACCAGCCCATTAACCTAAGGCCCAGCCCATGAGGGTCAACTAACGGTCACTGACGGTCAACGGGTCAACTAACGGTAAACGTCAGTCAAAGATCAAAGTCCAGTCAAAGTCAATGTCCAGGGTCAATGGTCAACGAGTCAAGACTAAGGACTCATTGCGTCAAACCCGATTCAACCTGATTCGACTCAGTCAGATACTGAGTCAGACAAGTTTATTAAGATAAGTCAGCTAGCAGACTAGCTGATCTCATACAGGGTACTATTGCACCATAATGGTGCATCACTCTAGCTCCAAAACTCTAATACAAGCATTCTTATAACTCTTGACTAAACAACAAAAATTCAATCATTTTAATTCATAAATCAAAACTCAATTACAATTAAAGACTCTGCCTACCTGCATTGCAGCTTTAAGCTTCTACATGAGAGATTAAACTCCCCACATTCATCTAGCCCTCATTCTGATACTTCAATCACATAACTTCTCCTATTGGATCACTATCAGTTCACTTAACTCCCACAATTCATTTACAATCACCACACCAGTGACAACACCACTAGTACCCCAAACGCTCTGAAATTGTATTGTACTAGCAACTTTATACACTGGCAAACCTTCAACAAAACCTTGTAACCATTACACAACCACCACTACATAACTACCCACCTGCAATTTCATCACCTCAGCACCACCAGTTCATACATACTTATTACCACTCCAAAACACAGTCTAGCCAAAGCATCTCAGACTCGAACAACTTATGCCAATCCATTCAAACAACAATAGCAATTCAGTTACATTTCTATCACTAGTTGAACCACTCCACTGCAAACTCGATCAACAACACCAACATATACTCAATTCCATCTTCTACCAATTCTTACCAACACCTGTAACCATTCTAATTCATTAAAGCCTGTAAATACTTCCACCACGGTCAGATCATACATTCTACACACACCATTCTCAAATCAAAACTTAACATCACTGAGACATTGATTCATCATCTGAAATTCAATTCAACCTTGTAATTCTCATAACTCAACTACAGTTTATCTAATTCACAACTCAGATAAATACTCATTCACCAAATTCATTACAACACTACCACAACACAAACTCAACTGTCACTGCAACACCTTCAACATAAATCACCACAATTACTCTAATAGTGCTACAATAACCTTCCACCATCCAACCTATATGCAATCCCATCATCAGTATCTCATACAAACACATATCTTCATCATCCTAGGTACAAACTCAGGAATTATCACAATATATCCAATTATACTTAAACAAAATTCAAAATAAAAGAACCCTAAATTACCTGACCTTGTAATGCTTCCGTAGAACATCCTCATCTCGTCAATTCGTCACTAACCCCAGTTCAGAACAAACCCATCTCAGAATCAAACCCCTAGACCATCAATTTCATGTTCCTTGCCTATTCTTACAACCTTAATTCCATCATTAACTATTCTTTTGTCAAATTCAAACTCAAACTTCAATCAAACTCTCCCAATCAATCAAACCCCTCCTGCAATTCATTCTTATTCACCCTTAATTGAATCTCGAAACCATTTCAGGAACCCTAATTTCGCCACAGTTCCATTCACATCTCAATTCCTCTTCAAAGCAATACTACAACTTCAAATCAGCAACAACCCTTCATTCTTCATTAATTTCCAATTCGATTTAGCCCACCAATTTCATATGAATCCAAAATCCATCTCAACACCTTAAATCCTCTTTCTAAAACATCAGCACAACTCCCAACTCTTTATCAACACCAACAACATCTTTTACTGCATATATTCTTCACCAAAGATTGATTCTCTCCATCGAAATCTCTAGTTTCCTCTCAAACACTCGCAGAGAGGAGAAGAACAGAAGAAGAAAGAAGAACGAAGAAGAAAGAAGAAAAGAAATATGGTCTTATCCTTTCGATCTGTTTTGATAAGGCTAACGGAAAATACCTCTACACCCAAACTTTGGACATGGGCAGCCCAGGCGGTTCAAGCAGAATGACAAATGTTCCCTTCATATTCGTCCAATGATATCTTCTTCGTTCCCGGTATCCAAATGGCGTTCGAGTAGCCCGTTCCACGTAACTTTTTGAGATCTATCCAGCGTTAATAGTTTCGTATCCAAATCGTTGTTAGATTAATTTCTACTAATTAACGTTCGTGCTAGACTAATCGAGTCATTATCGGCTAAATCGTCACTTGACCGTTCTAATAGCGTTGACGAGCTTGAGGCTCGTTACATTCTCCCCACAAACCACAAACCTATATGGCTTCTATAACTAAAATTTAAGGCTCTAGGTTCAAAATACTAATTTCCATTTCAAAAAGTTACTGGTTCTCATTACGGGAGAAAATATTCTATAAATAAGTTTCTAAATAAAATTTGGGGTCTATAGTCCCTTTAAAAGAAGCAAGTCTCCCTTCAATGCCTAGTGATACAGAATGTAGTTGCCCTGTCTAGGTTCATGACTCGACAATGCCTACCTACGTAACAAGTATCACTGAACACATCAGAACTACCAACCTCACTATTCAGCATTGGGGATTAACTAAGTATTAATTTATTAAGATTAATTAGTCTTTAACTTCCATCTTAATTGGTGTAATTATGATAAATTTACTTCGTAAAATATATAAGTAGTTCATAGCATTTTGAATAATTTAATCATCAAAATTTATTTTATTTTATTTTTATTTTTTGATATTATTATTTATTTATTTTATCAATAAAAAGTAATCAATTTCGGTTTTCCGTCAATTATAGTATCGATAATTTTAACTTTAATGTAATACCTTTATATAAATTTTCCAAATATAATCTATTCTAAATTTCCTACTAGTCTAATTATTCAAACACTATTATCAAGCGTATTATTATTCTTATTATTCTTAAGTTGCTAGTCCAGTGGGTACACTAAGTCTTAATCTTGTAAATATAATTCTAGTTATACGTAGAGCTGGCAAACAAGCCAAAAACCCGCGGGTTCGCTTGACCCGATCCGTGAAAACCCAGCACCGGCTTGGTGGTTTAAACAAGTAGGGTTAGGGTTGGATAAATCTTTAGGCTTGTGAGAAAGCGGGTAAAACCCGTCCCGGGACCATAAACCCATGGGTACAACGATCAACCAGTATACTGAGTCTACGATTACTAAGTTATATTTAATCCTGTCAGTAGGATTATCTAGGGTTAATCATATCCCTAGGTTTAAGGTATAAAAGGATAAACCTAAAACTAAATGAAGAGACATCTTTCTTATTTCTTCTCTCTTTTCTTCTCGCTCCAACTTCTTAGCGTTCTTGGTAATTTGGTGGAGAATTAGAGAAGATGAAGAAGACAAGAAGTCGTGAATTGAAGTTGATTTTATGCTACTCTTCGAGGTATTGAATCAAATCTATAATCTTCTCCTTCATTCGATTATCAAAAACACAAGATTGATTTGGCTAATTTATTCAATTTGATTGATGAAGTGAATTCATTAATTCTCTAATTCTCTCAAGTTCAAATTATAGATCGAAGGAAGGAATTTGATTTTGCATTAAGTTACTATTGTAGGGTTGGGTAAAATTATTACAGAGAATGAAGAGACATCAATGGGGGTAAACATAAGAAAGTAAATAATTGTTTTTTTTCTTCTTCTATTGGATCTGAATTCGGTGTTGGAATTAGAAATTTGGGTTTGATTTGGATTTTGTAAATTAGGTTTTTTGGTATTGGTTTTGGATCGGAGTTTTATTTGGGGAAAATCAAAGATGGGATTTTTATGTGGAATTTTGATCAGTAATTTATAGATTCGGACACGATTTTGTTTCAATTTTTAATTAATAGTTGAAATCGACGGGGTTTAGTTTTGTAGTTTTAGTTTTTTAACTTTTGATCTTTGATTGATATGGCAACATGCGGGGTCCTCTCAGGAGAAGAAATTAAAGCTGCAACGAGAGATGGGGTTTTGGTAGAAAAGACAGTGTAAATTGTTTAAATCATTAAATGAAAATAGTTAATTAAGTGATGTATATATAACCATGTCTATAAACTGCGATTTAAATTCTGAACTGTGGAATGAGAAGAGGGTAGATTAAGGTTGTAAGGATATTCAAGTTGTTGGTGCAAAACTACTAAACTAGTGTTAAGTTTTTCAATTTTCTTGATCATTTCCTTTCATTAAGTTTTTAGAATTAGATGAATGTTATGTTAGGTTGCGAGAGAAGGAGCTTTTAGATGGCTTTGAATGTGGGAAATAGACCTGTAAATCGATTTACAAGCGAGTTGACTCAACGAAACCGGCTAACCCGTGAGCCCCGTGAACATGAGCTTTACCGGGGACGGCGCGGGTTAGAGAAATGACCACCCGTGAAGAATTTCAACCCGCAAGCTTAGGCTTGTATTAACCCGTAACCCGCGGGTTGGTCACAAGCCAGCCCTGGCCCGCCCGTTTGCCAGCTCTAGTTATACGTAATGATTGATATAATTATAGTTACTCTTAAAGATTGATAATTTACTACTATTTAAATTTGAGTCTGCATAAAATTATATCATACCCTAATATTCTTTAGATTTTGTTATTAATATGAAGTATTTTATTAATATATGAATCTATTTTCTTTCACGACTAATGTTGTTCTAAGCATTCAAATACTATTATTTCCGCTTCATGTGTATTTGTTTCATTTTGGAGATTTATTGGATCATTTGTTAGATTAAAATAATTTGGTACAAGATTACTAACAAGTTAATTCTTTTTATTTTATATATTGTATCCTATCTTTCTTAAGTCTAACACCTAATAAGTATTATATTAACTATCTAGTTTAAGTGCAAAACATATATTTATGATTTGTCATTAATTTAATTTATAAATTTAGCGTAAACAAGTGTTATTAATTTTCCATAACTATTTAACTAATCATAATTATTATTTTTGTCGTTATATATCCTTACGAGATTTTAGTTAAGTTAAGTTCAATATAAAACCAATTGATGAATGCTACCATTACCTTATTAAAATTATTATTTTTATTATGATTTATGATTACTATTATAATATTTTTATTATTAACATTGATGGTTGAACTATTATTCACTACTCTTTCAATTATTATTAAGTTCCAAGAATGTTATTAACATTTATGTGATTATAAATTGTTGATTTCTATGTGTATTTTTCAAGATTTATCAATTGTGTTAAGCTCACTATTTTTCTATTGGATTATGAACGTGTTCATACTTTTTAGATTAATTATTATCAAATCTTAAAGTATAGGTGTACCCTACAATTTTTACTTCATTACAATTACAAACAATCAACAAACAAATCAAATAATTCTTTTAATTATTGATAGCTTTTAGTGATTAAGATTTATCTCACAAACCCAACCCAGTTCTAAACTAATCTACTTCACTAACTGGCACTGGCTATTCCTATCTTTTCCCATATAAGATCTAATAGTGAGCTCTGATACCAACTTTGTAGCGCCCCCTAAGCTAGCAGCTGACTAATCCAAGAGATTAACTAAATAAAGAGGCACTAAGAATCTAAATTAACACTTAAACTTCCAATTAAGAAATCTGCTACAAAAAAACATAACCCAAAGCTAAACCCGCTCAGGAATATATATACAAATACTCCTCTCAAATGATACATATAAAATATTCATTTGGTTTACAAATAAAATATACAACATAACAAAAATAGCGAAGTTAATCAACTAATGAACTCAACCTTGAAGGCTTTCGGCTGCGCAACTCGCTTCTGTTCGAAACTGAAAGTGGGAATGGGTGAGCACATCATCCCTGAAAGGGGTGCCCCGTAGGAATAACAACTAACTTTCAAGTAAACATTAGTATGATTCAAAGACAATGCAAGTTTTATCGAAAAACGATAATACACGGAAGACAATAGAAAAACATAATGTAGAAACTTAACTTTTTTCAAAGTAATTTAAAGAACAATAATAACAAGCAGTGAACATCCATGAATAACTTGAGGTAAATAAACACCCAAGTATGAGATGTATGTGTTGTCGCACATAAGGAAGAATAATATTGAAGCCCATTTCCACTCCGATTAAGTAATATTGCGTGTATCGCCCTAGCCATAGAAAAGGATATAAAGGAAGATAGTTTTGGCCATGTAATATTGCGATTGTATCGCCTAGCCATAGAATACTTGGATATTGTGCACACACATATCTCATACCACCTGAGCATACAAAGATATGCATGAATTTCACAACACAAAGATTAATTTGTAAAAACAATAATGAATACAAGAGAGTTGGGTTATCGATTCCCACCTCTTTTGATGACAAGCCTCGCCTACCTCGAGATCCACGATCCATTGGTTCATCCTTGAATCGATCGTTGTTAATATAGACTAACAATTATTCACACAAGAACTCTAAGATTCTAGCCAAAATGGCTCACACAAGAATTATACAAGCCCTAACTAATGGTTCTAAGCCCATTTATGACTCTACATCTTTTTATTATCTATCTTTAGCATTAACTAAGGTTACTAATTAAATTAGGTTGGTTCTATAATCCCTATTTAAGTCTTATGAATATCTACTTTGTAGAATAAGCCTAAAGGCTAATTCAGACCACAAAGGTCTGATTCATGCTTATTAAGGAAACTGGTTCTAGACCCAAGTCCACTCGAACCAGCCCATTAACCTAAGGCCCAGCCCATGAGGGTCAACTAACGGTCACTGACGGTCAACGGGTCAACTAACGGTCAACGTCAATCAAAGATCAAAGTCCAGTCAAAGTCAATGTCTAGGGTCAATGTTCAACGAGTCAAGACTAAGGACTCAGTGGGTCAAACCCGATTCAACCTGATTCGACTCAGTCAGATACTGAGTCAGACAAGTTCATTAAGATAAGTCAGCTAGCAGACTAGCTGATCTGATACAGGCCAGTGCATAGGCCAAGGGTACTATTGCACCATAATGGTGCATCACTCTAGCTCCAAAACTCTAATACAAGCATTCTTATAACTCTTGACTAAACAACAACAATTCAATCATTTTAATTCATAAATCAAAACTCAATTACAATTAAAGACTATGCCTACCTGCATTGCAGCTTTAAGATTCTACATGAGAAATTAAACTCCCCACATTCATCTAGCCCTCATTCTGATACTTCAATCACATAACTTCTCCTGTTGGATCACTATCAGTTCACTTAACTCCCACAATTCATTAACAATCACCACACCAGTGACAACACCACTAGAACCCCAAACGCTCTGAAATTGTATTGCACTAGCAACTTTATACACTGGAAAACCTTCAACAAAACCTTGTAACCATTACACAACCACCACTACATAACTACCCACCTGCAATTTCATCACCTCAGCACCACCAGTTCATACATACTTATTACCACTACAAAACACAGTCTAGCCAAAGCATCTCAGACTCAAACAACTTCTGCCAATCCATTCAAACAACAATAGCAATTCAGTTACATTTTTATCACTAGTTGAACCACTCCACTGCAAACTCGATCAACAACACCAACATATACTCAATTCCATCTTCTATGAATTCTTACCAACACCTGTAACCATTCTAATTCATTAAAGCCTGTAAATACTTCCACCACGGTCAGATCATACATTCTACACACACCATTCTCAAATCAAACTTAACATCACTGAGACATTGATTCATCATCTGAAACTCAATTCAACCTTGTAATTCTCATAACTCAACTACAGTTTATCTAATTCACAACTCAGATAAATACTCATTCACCAAATTCATTACAACACTACCACAACACAAACTCAACTGTCACTGCAACACCTTCAACATAAATCACCACAATTACTCTAATAGTGCTACAATAACCTGCCACCATCCAACCTATATGCAATCCCATCATCAGTATCTCATACAAACACATATCTTCATCATCCTAGGTACAAACTCAGGAATTATCACAATATATCCAATTATACTTAAACAAAATTCAAAATAAAAGAACCCTAAATTACCTGACCTTGTAATGCTTCCGTAGAACATCCTCATCTCGTCAATTCGTCACTAACCCCAGTTCAGAACAAACCCATCTCAGAATCAAACCCTAGACCATCAATTTCATGTTCCTTGCCTATTCTTACAACCTTAATTCCATCATTAACTATTCTTTTGTCAAATTCAAACTCAAACTTCAATCAAACTCTCCCAATCAATCAAACCCCTCCTGCAATTCATTCTTATTCACCCTTAATTGAATCTCGAAACCATTTCAGGAACCCTAATTTCGCCACAGTTCCATTCACATCTCAATTCCTCTTCAAAGCAATACTACAACTTCAAATCAGCAACAACCCTTCATTCTTCATTAATTTCCAATTCGATTTAGCCCACCAATTTCATATGAATCCAAAATCCATCTCAACACCTTAAATCCTCTTTCTAAAACTTCAGCACAACTCCCAACTCTTTATCAACACCAACAACATCTTTTACTGCATATATTCTTCACCAAAGATTGATTCTCTCCATCGAAATCTCTAGTTTCCTCTCAAACACTCGCAGAGGAGAAGAACAGAAGAAGAAAGAAAGAGAAGAAGAAAGAAGAATGAAGAAGAAAGAAGAAAAGAAATATGGTCTTATCCTTTCGATCTGGTTTGATAAGGCTAACGGAAAATACCTCTACACCCAAACTTTGGACATGGGCAGCCCAGGCGGTTCAAGCAGAATGACAAATGTTCCCTTCATACTCGTCCAATGATATCTTCTTCGTCTGGTATCCAAATGACACGTTCGAGTAGCCCGTTCCACGTAACTTTTTAAGATCTATCCAGCGTTAATAGTTTCGTATCCAAATCGTTGTTAGATTAATTTCTACTAATTAACGTTCGTGCTAGACTAATCGAGTCATTATCGGCTAAATCGTCACTTGACCGGTCTAATAGCGTTGACGAGCTTGAGGCTCGTTACAGTTAGTTCATGTGATATTTCCTTTCTTAACATGAACTAGAATGATAGTTCATGTGATGTTTCTGTTTTACACCAAAAGTTGTGTAATCTATCTCTAATATTAGGTCACATGTTGACTTAGTATGAAAACAAAGAGATAAAGAAAGAGAAAGTAAGAAGAAGATATTATTTCAAGTGAATGAAAGAGAGAGTGAGAAGAACTAATATAGTTCCCACTTTTCCATTATGAAAAAACATCTTAAACCTTTGCTTTTAATCACCCTAACCTTTCCAACATATCTACTCAAATTTCTAAATTGGCAAGGTTGACATAGAAATTCGTATGGATTATCTAGGTTGACACAGAAATTTGTATGGATTATCTACTCTCCATGCGAAAATGGATTTATGGCCAATCTCGATAAAACCAGAATTTATTCTTAAAAAAGATGACGTAAAAAGGCAAGAGGACGGTATAATCTCAAGCTTGCATGCAATGATTACTGAAATACCCTAAAAAATCAACCAAGGGAACCAGAAATTGGTAAAAGGTCCACATGCTACTTGGTTCTTGTGATGACTATGTGAGTTAGGTCCACTAAATACCCTAAAAAACAACCAAGGGAACCAGAAATTGGCAAAGGGTCCACAAGCCCTCATCTACTTGGTTCTTGTGATGACTATGTGAGTTAGGTCCACTAGTGCCCGTCTCGATTTGACGACATTAGCGTCATCGCTTTGAGGAAGATAGTCGATAGCTGAGGCTGCTAGGTTGGCATGCTCAACTGCCAGATCGGTAGCTCTTTGTATTCCACAACTCTTCCCAAGGTAATCAAGGACAAGTTGAATGTCAGCTGGGTCCTCGAAGCTTGTATAAATAATTTCTCGCAACTGCGGAAATTCTTCAATAGCAAACAATATTGGAGCTGTTATAATTCCATGGCGGATGTCAGATAAGGAACGCTTTCCAAGGGAAGCTGACGTCCCTGTAAAATCCAGTATATCGTCTATCAATTGAAATGCCAACCCCAAATTTCGGCCATAATTATAAGCCAGCATTACAACCTCATTCGACTGGTCTGCCAGAAGAGCGATTGCTTTGCAGCTATTCGCAATCAATGATGCTGTCTTGTAGAATGTCTTTTTCATGTATTGATCCATGCTACACCTCTGTTCTGGTGTACTGGCCGATTGCATTATTTCTCCTGTTACAAGATGTTCGACAATTGTTGCAGTTAACGTAACGACCTCGGTGTTGTTTAAAGAGGCAAGTGCCACACAGGCTCGAGAAAGCAGAAAATCTCCCGCTAGAACAGACGGCTTATTCCCCATACAATAATTAACGGATGCACGCCTTGTGTCGTTTTGATTCTTTTTTTTTTTTTTTTTTTTTTTTTGATTTCACGTGTATAGTTAGAGTGTAGAAGAAAGATTTTGATTTTGATTTTTTTTTAAATATTTTGGTCGGCAAGGTTTTTAGTATGAGCAATTTGGTCTTTAACACCTTTTAGACACCCCTTAGCACACTAGTTTGGATGGGAATAAAATGGGTATACCCCAATTAATGCAGGTATACCCCAATCTGGCGAGTTAAAAAATGGTGAAAATCACGCACTTATTATTCCTTCTCGGAAATTCCAAAATACTCTTTTTGTCCCATTTTAGATGAAGATTAGGTTTTTTTTTTGTAAGTCTCATATTATTTCAAGGTTTTCTTATTTTTTCTCAATAATTTCCTGATTTATCCCTGCTTTGGAATCATATACAAATATAAAATATTGCGTAAGTTCAATTTCCCAAAATCAAATTCTTAAACAATTCATTAGATTCCAAATTTATACTAGAATCTACGAATTAAAAAATAAAGACATCAATACTTTTGGAACTATTAATGAGGGTACATTTGGAAAAATTTAATCTCTTTCTTTTGTCTTAATCTGTGTGAAAACACCTACACCTTTATCTAAACTAGGACGGAGGGAGTAACATTTTGGACTTTTAGCAATCGTTTTATACTTTTTTTGTCCTTGAAAATATACTTTTAGCAACTGTTTTGGTCAAACGAGGACTCAATATGTCCCACAAGCATACCACAAATGTACCATTGACTATCCCAGTTGACTGACCCCAAACATGCGGGTGCACTCCTACTGGACACTCGAAAAACGTAGTATTGACCGTTAACTGAATAATGTCTGAGTGTTGTTGACCATGAACATGAGTCCAGTTGACTGGTCAATATCTCGAATGCACTATTAGTGCACTCCAAAAAAATGCTCCCACTGTATTCATAGTGCAGTCGTATACAGAGACATGGGCGTCATTTTTTTTGGTCATATTTTGCCCTTTTGGTTTTTTGAATTTAACAGAGCGTTGACCATATACGCGGAATTGTACGATTTTTTAAGTCCTTTTTCATCAAGCGGAATGGGCGATTTTTTAAATCATTTTCGGAAAATCTCTTTATTGATAAGAAATGAAAAATAGAAATAGAGGGGACTAGACCATACCTCTAAAGAAATATGTATTATTTACGTTTTACATAGACAAAGAAAATATTTAATCCTTTTGGAACTATAAAATCTACGGAAAATGGGTAATTTGTCCAAATATTTTTAAAATATGGTTCAAATGGACGAGTAAAAATTAGTATGGGTGAAATGGACACTAAAAAATAGCAAGGATGAAACTGGATTCATCCTAACTTAAACTTAAAAAATATTAAGGATGAAACTGGATGCATGGTGATGTAAATTAAAAATAAGAAAAAGTGTTTGAAAATGCGCAGGATGAAACTGTTTACATCCTAACTATTTTTACATTTTTGTCCATTAAAACAGTATCAAAATCTAAATGTCCTTTTCACCTAGGAATTGTTGATTTTGGTCTTTTAACCAATTTTGTGTAGAATCTATATATAGAAGCGTCCCCAATTTGTGTGAAGATTCGGTGACTTTCGTACACCCATGCGAAGACGGATTTATGGCCAATCTCGATAAAACCAGAATTTATTCTTAGAAAAGATGCCGTAAAAAGGCAAGAGGACGGTATAATCTCAAGTAATCAAGCTTGCATGCACTGAAAAATACCCTAAAAAAAATAACCAAGGGAACCAGAAATTGGTAAAAGGTTCACATGCCCTCATCTACTTGGTTCTTGTGATGACTATGTGAGTTAGGTCCACAAGTGCCCGTCTCGATTTGATGACATTAGCATCATCGCTTTGAGGAAGAGAGTCGATAGCCGAGGCTGCTAGGTTGGCATGCTCAACTGCTAGCTCGGTAGTTCTTTGTATTCCACAACTCTTCCCAAGGTAATCAAGGACAAGTTGAATGTCAACTGGGTCCTCAAAGCTTCTATAAATAATTTCTCGCAACTGCGGAAATTCTTCAATAGCAAACAATATTGGAGCTGTTATAATTCCATGGCGAATGTCAGATAAGGAACCTTTTCCAAGGGAAGCTAACGTCCCTGTAAAATCCAGTATATCATCTATCAATTGAAATGCCAACCCCAAATTTCGGCCATAATTATAAGCCAGCATTACAACCTCATCCGACTGGTCTGCCAGAAGAGCGATTGCTTTGCAGCTATTAGCAATCAATGATGCTGTCTTGTAGAATGTCTTTTTCATGTATTGATCCATGCTACACCTTTGTTCTGGTGTACTGGCCATTTGCATTATTTCTCCTGTTACCAGATGTTCGACAATTAATTGTTGCAGTTAATGTAACAACCTTGGTGTTGTTTAAAGAGGCAAGTGCCACACAAGCTCGAGAAAGCAGAAAATCTCCCGCTAGAACAGACAGCTTATTCCCCATACAATAATTAACGGATGCAACACCACGCCTTGTGTCGGCATCATCTAAGACATCATCGTGAAGAAGACTTGCTACATGTATCATCTCAGTGATCTCGGCCATACGTTGCTGTCTTCTACGAAGGTCATTAGAAATATTGGTCACAACATCGGGAACCGACCAAGGTAGCGACCCATTCAATGCTGATGCCATTAACAACAACACCGTGGAACGAAACCGCTTTCCCTCTACACCTAACTCAAAGAAGTATTCTGCAGCTAAGGACAGCTTAGGGACCTCATCAATAGCCGCCATATCCCGTAACCGATCACCAATAAGTGAGACTTCATCAGCTACTAAAGAAAATGGGTCAACCTGCGGTACCAAAGAAATCCCACCTCGTAGAACTTGGTACCTCTCCCCTCGAAATATAAACTCCTATAGCCAAAATTCAGAAATTGGAATAACTGGACAAACAGAAAGTTCCTTCTTTTGATGAACAATTTAACATTAAGGGATTGAACAAACCTTTCATTCAATAAACCAGAATTCTTGCATACTTCTTGTATGGCTTCTACACGGCTAAGTGTCTCTGTTGCATTGGGATCGTTATTATCAACCTGCAATAAAATTGGCATGCAACTTTTGTTAGTTATTAACATGAAACTTTGCATCAGTATCCAATTCAAGTTGAACAGTTACCTTGGTCTTCAGCATACTCGAAAAATCATAGAAAGCACCATAAACATGAGATATGGCTTTCGTTTCTTCAACAATTTTAGCACAAAGGCCTACAATAATTAGTACAAGATTGTAAACATCTATTCACAAAATAATTCAAAGAAATAGCATACTCTGGCGAAAAATGGCATATTTTAACCAAATAAATTCAATACATGAAACAAGGTTCATGGTGGGAAGATACATTTGGTAGTTAAGACATGCAGTTTTCCCTTACCAAGCCTCAATTTCACTCCTCCTCTGAAAACTTCAATGTTGTTGTAACATAGAGCAAGTGTTCCGAAGTTAATGATCTAGTATAATTAGTATCAAAATATAAGTGAACTTCCCAATCTAATCAACGATTACATACACTTCAATACGATGAGTTCCTAGTCTTGTACCTGAAGAACAGCATATGGGCGAAATATAGTAGAATCCTGTAAGACAGAGATGTATTCAAGACAATCCTCTGCGTGTGATAATGCATCTGTAACCATGTCATTCAAGCAACAAACAGCCTTTTCCAAGTTTTTTTTGTATGTCAAGTCCTGAATCCCAACAAGACAAACCAAAATAATAAAAAAACAAGATATTAGTGCAAAAAAACTACGCACAAAACCTGAAGTAGGACATATAGAATTGCTTCACCTCAAGTTCATCAACATATTTACTCCAAATCTGGCGGGGCCAGTGTATGCGTGGTCTTGGTATCTCCTTCATATCCTCCATAAAGTCTGTAATATCATGCACTTTCTGGAAATACAGACAAATATTAATTACAGATTGAAATTAGTCCCCCTGGTTACGTAGAGCACTTCGTTATTTGCTATCTTTTTTGATATGTCATTTTGCTATCTTTTTAGTTTCTGCCTAAATCTGCAAACCACTCAATAATGCATTCTTAATTAAGTGGCCAAATGGGACTTAATTTATTAGAAGCTTTAAGATGGATTGGGTCCATGAATCTGTTTTGAATGGTTAGCTAGCACTCATCACTGCATTAGAGCAAGAAGTATGACCTGAAGAAATAAACCCATGGAATTGGGGAGATAATCTGGACATAAATTCGCCAAATTTGAGGAGTGAAAAAGCTTGGACATTTCTTGGAAGACAATTCCATTTACAATGTGACAATACTCGTTGTAATCATCAACTGTTTCTACCTACAATGTAAGAGAAATATATTGATAAATTTATAATTATAAGAGAAATTTATTGAAGACCTGCTTATTTAACGAAATAAAAAGTGTTTTGACCTCTTTTAGTACATATTTTGCCATTCCAGCGCCCATTCTTTTCGTTGTTTCTTCAATTGTTTCTTGATAACTGTGGAGCAAATGAGAAGTTTACATAATTGTTTCGAAGCAAAAGGCTGATACAAAGCTTATAGGAAATGAGAAAATTTTTGATGGGGGCGTTTTTTGGAAACAATATTCATTGATATCAAGTGCACGTGTCACCATATCATTGGTCCTCATGCCCCCTTCAAAAAACGCACCCATCAAAAATTTTCTCATAGGAAACTATACGTGCTAAATAAAACAAATCCGAATTTTCCAGCAGTAAGGTTTGGTTAGGCTGCATCAACACAAATGTCTACAGACGGTATGGGGATAGCTTAAAAATCTTAATTTCTGCATGTCAACAGGACTAGTTTAAAGATGGGACAAATGGCAATTACCTCTTCTGTAGCTCTAACAGTGCAGTTGAAACATTACGGAATTGGTCGATTAGATCTTTTTCGTGACCATTACCAGCTTAAAAGAAACAAGACATAATTTGTGATTATCACCCATGTTGATTAAAGCAAAATAAGTGCGAACACAAAGCGCATAATAATATCATGCAGACTGCTTACCTGAGAATTGTAGGTTGCCATCATATATTTGGCGATGAAAATTTTCCAGAATTGGCACCTTTATATCAGATGGAATGTTCATGTCATCCTCTGCAACAGTATACATAAAGCCCATCATTAGCTGCTAGCAAGAAAAAATACATAACATCATCTTTAAAAGATGATAATATTCAGTTATCATATAATGGGAACTGACCAACTGTATCAAGTGCCCTGAGAACTAGATAAAAAGCGCAGACCTGCAAGAAAAATTGAATTATGTTCAAACCAAAACAAGGTGAATATATAGTGTAGCTGTAGCAAGTATATAATCCATGACACTTTCATAATAGGCTAACTCACAGCATTACGAAGCTCGGGACCTAAATATTTTTGAATAAGTAATTCGAAAATGTAAAAATCTTTGTGCAGCATGGCATAACAAAAGGCCCAATGAAGCTCAAGTGCGACTGGTGAATTGTCATTTCTTGTACCAAGCTTGCGCTTCAGAAGTGGATAAGATGTTCCGGTATATCTCTGGAACTCTTGGTCATGTTACAATTCTTGATCCTCGTCTAAACTTACCTGATTCTTTAGGCACAATCACAAGATCCGGCGAAGAAATCAAAATCCCCAAGTTATCTCCAAAAATCACTTCATTTCCAACCGCCTTCAACCCCAATTAAAACCACCCTCTGATCCCCTCCACTCCAATATCACTCGATCAATCCAAAATCAGTTCCATCTACTCGTTTGAGACGAAGTTCTAGACTCTTATATCTGCTCAAGAAAAGCGGAAAATCAAGAATTAAGGGTTTTAGAGAAGGAGAAAATCAAAATGTAGTTTGAATTAGTTTGAATCAGTAGTAGGGGTTATTAAAGATTGATTTTTTTTGAAACGTGGTCGGGTACTCTGGTAATGCAGACTCTGGTTGTGGTATGTCGGATAGGCGGTGGATGTCCACTGATATGTGGGACCCACTGCTTTTTCCAAATGACACGCGCTATGACATGTCCCCCACGCATGAACAGATGTGTTAAAAGGATATTGTTTTGTAACTTTTGTTCATCTCTTGATCACCTTTGTCTGCCGGGCTTTGCTTTGTGTCATCAGTAGAGGTGTAAAACGTGCTGGCCCGGCACAGCCGGTCTGCAGTCGCGTCTTCGCGTGCCATGTAATCGTGTTATCTTTGTCAACTTGATTTAAATGTCTTTGTCCAGTGATGTCTTTACTAGTCAAAAATTTAGTATTACAGCATAACCACAGACACAATACACGAATAAAGCGTGTCATCTTTGTCTTGTCTTTGGCACACGTCTTTATAAACAATTTGAAATCACTTAATTATACATTAAGTGGGACATATCATAAGAATTTAATTAGACAACATATCATTTTGAAATTATTTCAAATAAAATTAACAATTTTATTCAATAAAAGAAATAGCCCATTAAATATAAAATTGGATTATTGTCATGTAAATTAATGTTCTAGTTAAATATAGGTGACGACATTATAACAACGATATTGAAATATATTTTCCAAATATTAAGGTATTATATGTGTTGTTATAAATAAGGCAACATAAAATGTTAAAAACTAGCTAGAATAGTGACTCTTTTGTGAATATACAAAAATGTGATGTATTATGCCTTGTTATATGGTGTATTTGTACATGTTATAGCGTGCTCTCTTAACGTGTTGTGTTGTGTTGGGCCACGTGCTTATAAAGTGCGCGTCTTTGTCTTTGTCTCTTGTGCCAATTAGTCAAACCCAATGACGTCCCATTTAACTAACGTGTTGTGTCTTGACTAGCTAAGTCACGTCTTTGGCCAGGCTGGTGCTCAAATTCTAGCGTCTTTTTGGGCTTTGCCGTCTTTACCCAATTACACCTCTAGTCATCGGAGCTCGGAATATAGAAAAATGCCTAATCTTTTTAAGAACCATTTTTTGGAGACCACGGTTATTTTGAGGGGACCATGGTTTTATTTGACCACCTTCCCTATAGTTATTAGGGGTGTCCTAAAGTGTGGAAATGATTAACCTACCCTTAACCTAATTTAATTTAAAACTAATCTAATATATATATATATATATATATATATTATAACCACCACCTCATCTCACCACCGCCGCCCACCACTACCACCTCCTTTCACCACCGCCGCCCACCACTACCACCTCCGACAACCACCGCCAACCACCACCACTATGTATAACTTAATTTAAATCATTAACATATTTACTCAATTACCTAATTAAAATTATAGCTAATCTACAACTTCTTCTTCCTCTATTCTACAATTTTTCTTCTTCTCTTGTTCATCAATTTATGATCATCTAACCCTAATCATATACAAATCTAATCAAAATCATCAAATTTTTAGCACAGGTGATTCGGTGAATTTTCATCGTCGATTAATCAATCTTTTATAAACAAACATATCCATAAGTATTTTCCCACAAACCCATTACTTCTAATTCGTTTTTGATTGAAATTTTGAGCAGTAGTCATCAAAATATGGTTTAAATGGAAATTCAAGTGGCATGTTCGGTTAGGAATAGTTTAAAAAAACTAGTTTTCTAACCGAACATTCGAAACCAAGAACACGAAGAACACTTCGGTTATCACGAATTAATTTTTTCTTAACCGAACTCCAAGTTCGGTTGGTTTGCAAAGAAGGCTAAAACTATTTTCTAACCGAACTTTACCAATATTACAAAAAAAAAAAAAAAAAAAAAAAAAAAAAAAAAAAATTTAACCGAAATGTGCTATTTTTCCCACTATGTTGATTTTTGATTTAACCGAACTTTGCCCACTATGTTGGTTGGTTATAAAGAAGGCTAAAGCTATTTTCTAACCGAACTTTACCAATAATACAAAAAAAAAAAAAAAAAATCAATGTAACCGAACTGTGTTATTTTGCCCACTATGTTGAGTTTTAATTTAACCGAACTTGTTATGTTCGATTTGTTTGCAAAAAACCTTGACAAACCAAACTCGTAACTAATTGTGTGTACTTCGGTTAGATATTGGTTGGTATGAAGTTTGTGAAACAACGAACTTTGTACACTAATGTGCAATCTTATTTTACATAAGTTCGGTTAGCTATTGGTTGCAAACTAACCGAACTTATAGACCTAAAGTTCGGTTACATTTCGGCCAAACCGAACATAACACTTTGCAATCCTATTCACGAGTTCGGTAACATGTCCGTTAACCGAACTTCAAAAAACCTTCATTATTAGAGAGTTCGGTAACCTGAGTGTTTAGAAAAAGTAACTTAACTACACTTTCAGATGAGTTCGGTTACATGTTCTTCACACAAGGTAACAGAACAATCCCAAATCTACTTAACAAATTCACATTTTTTTGAAAATTTGGACCAATTCAACCAACATTATCTAAGTTTAGAGCATACCTGGGTACCCAAATAGTCTTCCTCCGGTTGTGGTTGGTAAAATCCATCGTTTTTATATTGAGATTGGCTTTGGGGAAGAATACATTCAACATCTAAGAAATAATCATCACTTGAATAGTCTAGCTTAGTGAACTCAATTTTTTTCCATGTTTTTCTTCTTCATCTTCTAACTTTTCTCTCAATCATTCTACTTCTTTTTAAAAATCGATTTTTTAATCTCAAATCTTTATTTAAAATCATTTCACTAATCACACTAACTAATATTAACACTAACTAATCATTAATAAAAAAATAATCAGAGGGTAATTTAGGTATTATCATAAGGGGTGACCTAGATTTACTTCTAATATCTTACCCAAAATAAAAGAATGGTCCCCCAAAAAAAGGTTGGTCCCCAAAAAATGGTTCATTTTTAAGAGCATTGTCGGATTTCGGAGTATTTTCAACCTTTTGGTAAGCCCAGATCATGGAATAAATCTGACTTTAGTAACATTATTAAGAATATCTCCAATATCCTAGGAAGCATTGAAATAGAAAATAGAAGACCTTGTAGTTTAGAAACTAGACAAAATATAGAACAACTTCGGAATGAGTTAATCTCTTGGTATGAAATTGAAAAAATATATTGGAGTCAACATGTAAAAGATAAATAGATCAATGAAAATGATAATAATACTCATTTGTTCCACCAACAAGCATCTGATAGGAAAAGATTTAACAATATTCATGCTCTTCGGGATAACACGCTTGATGATAGAAGGTCACGAACCTTTAAGTACTCCCTTAACTAATCATTTTAAGAATGTACCTCAAACTAGTAGTAGAGACGTTGATCCAATTTTTAAGGAAATTGTTCAACCTACTATTAGTATGGAGGAAAACTTAAAACTTTGTGAAATATCAAGTGAAATTGAAATAAAATAAGACCTTTCACGATGAATGCCTGGGGAGCTCTAGGGCCAGATGGATTTTCCTCGGGATTTAATCAACAACACTAGGATATCCTAAAGGAGGAGATTATTACTTAGGTTCATAAAGTTTTTAAAGACAAGAATTTTAATCAAAAAATAAACCATACTTTTATATCTTTGATTCCTAAAACCAAAAGTCCAAAACATCCTAGTGAATTTAGGCCTATTTGCTTGAGTAATGCTCTTTATAAAATTATTTCCAAAATTATAGCTAATAGGCTGAAACCTTTGCTTGGTAATTTAATATTCAGAATCAATCTGCTTTTATTCCTAAGAGACAGATTACCAATAATATTGTCGTGGCTCACGATATCCTTCATACTATGAAAACTAGTAAGAGGAAGAATGGCTCAATGGCTTTAAAAATGTACCTTTCAAAATCTTTTGATAGGCTTGAATGAGATTTCATCCTTTTAGGTTTTAAATAGTTTGGTTTTTTCGGATGATTTGTGTGAGTTTTTTTTTTTTATTGTATTTCTTCAGTTTCATATTCTATTTTAGTTAATGCTTCTCCAGCGAAAACTTTTTTCCCCTTTAGAGGAATAAGGATGGGAGACCCCATGTCTTCCTATATATTTATCATCTGCCTGGAAGCTCTTTCAAAACTTTTTTTTCATCTTTGAAATAAATGGTTAAATTATAGGGATTAAGGTTACTAAAGATTGTCCTTTATGTGTCTCATCTTTTCTTTGCGAATGACTCTTTTTTATTTACTTCTGCTAGCATAGTACAAGCCAGAAACCTCCTCAATGTGTTGAATTTTTTTAGTGATTCCTCAGGTGAGATTATAAATTATCAAAAATTAGGTGTCTATTTTAGCAAAAAAGTGGAAAACAAACGTTGTAAAATGTTAGCCAGAATCCTTAGAGTAGGTAGAATAACAAAATATGATACTAACTTAGGTACACTTTTATTCTTTAATAGATCAAAGAGTTTTAATTACCAAAATATGCTGGATAAAGTGTATAGTAGAATTCAAGGTTGGAAAGATAAATTTTTATCTCAAGCAGGTAGAACAACCCTTATTAGCTCTATTACTACATCCATGCCTATGTATCAAATGATGTGTTTCCTCATTCCTAAGAAAACTTTAGACAAATTTAATGCTCTGCAAAGAGATTTTGGTGGCAAAAAAATAAGTGCAATAGAGGTATTTACTTAAAGGCTTGGAATTCCATGTTCATTAGTAAAGCTAATAGTGGTCTGGGTATTAAAAACCCTTATAAATTTAATTTAGCTTTGTTAACTGGGCTCGCTTTAGCGTCTTCTAGAAAATTCAGATAAGTTATGGAGTATTATTTTTAAACATAAATATTTCCCTAATTCAAATCCTCTCTTTTATAAAAATAAAAAAATAAAATCCTGGGTTTGGGCTAGTATATGTAAAGGTTTAGATATTATACTGTGGCAGAAATATCGAAATTTGGAATGATAGATGGTTACCCAATGGAAAGTGCCCAAATCCTAGAAACAACAACAGCTCACAAGTATTTAAAGTCTATGAATTACTTGATACTAGTGGAAATAGGAATCATAACTTGATAAACAACATGTTTGAGGATAATGATGTCAAGGAAATCAATTTGCCCGGCCTATGATAATATAGAAAAAAAGGATATGAGAATATGGATAGTACTAGAGATGGTTGGTCTGTTAAATCAACTTACAACTACCTTTGCAACAAAAACCATAACAATTAGAATGTTGAGTTGGTATATGGAAATTAAATGTCATGCCTAGAGTTTAGACTTTCCTCTGGAAATCTCTTAGTAGTTGTCTCCCAGTCAGAGAGTGTAACACCCGTATTTTTAGCATGGCACATGCTAAAAGATGCGCATGCGCCATGGCCCAAGATGAAGCTTCATCCAAACCTTCTGTTGCGTAGGAAAAGGAACATTGTCTCTTGGCCAATGCATTGACAATGTACAACCATCATGGATGCACATTGGGTTGGCAATGCACAACCATCATGACTGAACATCGGGTTGGTAGTGGACAACCATCATGGGTTAACATCGGAGTTGGCATTGGCAATGGGAACAACCATCTTGGCCGGTTATTCGAAATATATGCTGCAATGACCATGAATAGTAAAGTAGGACTTGGTGAATGATTTTCCTCCCCTAAACAAAGTTGTAAAAATATCAAGTTATAAAGAGTTGGTAAGCGAGGTAAGGCAAGGAATGGCAAAGGCTTAGAGCGGCCTATGCCTAATTCCAAGGCATATGCCTTATACTTGGACAAGACGGTAGTATGACATTTGCTATAATACGTTTTCCGGTCCGTCACGAGAGAGTCTAGGTAGATACACACACATTGATATTATTTAATTACCCTTTATATAATAATAATTCTAGAGGAAGTCTAGATCATCTTTTTACAAATCATGTCATCTCCGAAGCTATGTGGAGGGGTCTTTCCCTTGCCAGTATTTACTATGCTGCTTCTAACTTGAATTTTAAAGATTGGGTTTTACTCTGGTTAAAGGACTAAGTTAATATGGATCATATTCCTTATATTTTATGGTATATCTGAAAATTCAAGTGCAGGGTAGTTTTTGATTATGTTAAAGCTAACCCTATTGATCT
Source organism: Papaver armeniacum (assembly GCA_023531295.1). Taxonomy (NCBI): domain Eukaryota; kingdom Viridiplantae; phylum Streptophyta; class Magnoliopsida; order Ranunculales; family Papaveraceae; genus Papaver; species Papaver armeniacum. The sequence continues at coordinate 41,731 of JAJJWW010010420.1, forward strand.
AATTGAGTTTATAAGAAATAATCTACCAACTTATATCAATAACAATTGTTATACTCATGTTAAAAAGTCCAGTCCTAGTAGATGTTATGTTCCTCATCCTAGCTGTTGTCATGAAGTTTTTAATGATCAAAAGGATCATCACTTCATTTCCTTTGATGTTTCCTTCCAAAGTAAAACAAAGAAATTTGCTTATGGGATTATTAAAACTAATAACATTGGTCATATTATGGACATTACAGGAAATGGGAGCAAACTGAACAAACTACAAGTTTGTTGAGTCCATAGGAACTGCTCTTACTTCTTATCTTTGAATGGTTCAACTCGATCAACAACCAAAATTTCATTAATCTCCAAACCGTATAGGTCATTTTTCGCAATTGGATTTTGCAAATATTCACTATAAACCAAGTGCAACAACATTAGCTTAAAATTTTCGAGGTAATTATTGTTGGTGAATTACCGATCCGGGACGCTACGCACAATATGGAACCTACAAAAGCAATAATAGGCAATGCGACGAAATCAAAAACAATCAAACAACACCAAGGATCAAGGGGAAACCTCCACTATGACAAATAATGGGTTACAACATTATCTCCCAAATTGGGGTTCCACAAAAATTTAAGGTGCATATAGCACTTTGATAACAATGCCCTCTTTCTCTACTCACTCACAGCTAACACCGTTAACGATGGATAACTAACTCTTTACCAAATATTTAGGTAAATTCAACCAATAACAAAACAACGAAGATGAGATACTTACTACTACTAGGATTTGAACAAACCCTAGAAACCTTTTGAAGAGATGTAGGATGCGGTGGATAAATTTTCACCAACCAAACCGGTTCATCGCTAGAACACCCTTCTTCTTCAATTTCATAAAATCTTCACCAAAAATCTCCTTTAATGGCGGCTACCCTTTTTTCTCATTCATCTTGTTTTTCTTCACGGAAAACAGCTCTCTGCTTTGCTCGCACCAAAACCTCCATCATGTTTCAACTATATAACCTAATAAACATTGTATATTAGGTAACTTCCCCTGAATAGTTAAAGGTCACCTTGTTGGGTCCATAAGGAGTGAAGACCAGAAAACAACAAGTTCCAAATCACACTCATCCAAAAACAAAAGTAATCTTACTTCTTTTACGAAGGATTCCTTCGCACTTTTATTCTCATACTATCTCACATATTAGGATTATTTTTTTTGTGAACAAAAATCAAATAGTAATGAACTTGAAGCTAAAATTTTTGGGATATGTTCCTCTTGAAAATCTCTACATACCTACTCAAAATGAGCACATTCCGAAATGTATAACACCTCATCTACGAATCTTAATTTCAATGGTTAAAAATCCGTTGGTTTTTGACGCCTCATTTTTAAAGTAGTAGATAGTGATGTTACACGTTTCGAAATACGCTCATTTTTTATGAGAACATATAGATTTTTAAGAGAAACACATCCCCAAAATATTAGCTTCAATTTCGTAACAGTTTGGATTTTATTCATAAAAATAACGCTCAATATGTGAGATAGTGTGAGAATAAAAGTGTGAGGAGATCCTCCCTCCACTTCTTTAGTTGGCAAGCCCTTTAAAGATATTTTATACTCCCCCTGTTTTAAAAAGACTACCTCTATTCCATTTTCATCAGTTTCAAAACTGTGTCTAGCCTCTGTTTATAGTTATACTTTTCCAATGAGCTCTCTAATATATCCTTAAATTTTTTGTATTCATAAATTCATTTTTAATGGGACCGAACTAATATATTAAAAAAAATTGTGTAATTAAGGAAATAAATATATCCTTCATTCCTTTAAAAAGTTTATAATTTGGTTCCAAAAATTAAATTCTTTATAAAGTTTATACTTCATAAAATCGATACCTTTTAGTTTTCCATTTATATTTCGTATTTATAATCCTCCTAACAATTTTAGTTAATTTTGTTGCTCCCATTTTTATTAAAATAAAATAGGTAAATAACTAAGGGTAGTCACGTAAATACTATGGTCTCCTTAATATTTTGACAAAGTCAAAGTAGACAGTCTTTTTGAAAATGAGAGAGTATTCAAAATTTAGAGTTGATTTCTTTTCATAATATGGATAATTTGGAAGTTGGACTTCAATATTATGATCGTAAAATCAAATTTAGCACTACACTATTCTGACGTTATTTACGAACATATATTATAGATATTCTGACCCCCTTTTAGCGAGGGCTCAACCAAAAATTGCACTCTTCCTAATTACCATGTGTGTTATTTTAAAACCTCAAAAAAATATACTTATAGACTGAAAGAAGTTTTTTCATATTTGTATTTGGGAAAATGCATACACATATATTCCTGAGTTCGAAACTCGCCCGCACCAAATTCTTTCGGCAAAAAAAAAGAAAAAGAAAAAAAAATACAAACACATGTATAATGTATCTAGGTAAATACAATGACTATTTAAATGAGAGTTTTATTTTACATGTATATATATGTATATCCGAAATTTTTTATAATAAAATCCATAGACGACTCAACTATCGCATTGAAAATTAATAAAACGAAATCATGTGAGTGAAATATGTTTTTATTAAGTTGTGCACAACAAAGAACACATTTTGAAGCAAAATTATTTTATGAAATGGTTCCAATAATGTCTTTGTCTTAAACTTTGATGTATGACAGATTTAGTATTATACTATAATATATGTCGACGATGTTTCTTATATGGAGGTAGGTTTCTTAATTAAGATGGGACAAGAAAATATTATGACTTATGCTAATATTGTGTTTATTCTTAAATATAACTGGTTTAAGTCGGGACTAGAAATTTTTATTCTTATACTAGACAAACCACACGTGTGATGCATAAGCATGAATTTTACTCTTTTAACAACACCAAATTTTATAAAAATGATATTTTTTTCGTCTAATAAAATTTAATATTCTTATTTATACTCATTGTGTAGGTAATACAATGAGCTTCCAAATAATTAACTTCACAAATTAAAATCCGCTGTGTATTTTGATAGATATCAAGTTTTTAAAAATTTTGATATATTTTTTAAACCAATGGCATTTCTGTAAATATGTAAATATATAAGATTGAATATGCAAATATTAATTTAATATACGTGTTTACCCTCGAATATATGTGAAGTGGTAGTTGATATTGAAGGTCATATTAATAATATCATGGTGACACCAAGCTATTTTGTCTTTTTGTGACGAACAAAAAATGAGTTTTTTATTTATTATAGTAAGATAAGATGGAGCTTATTCCTATATAGAGTATTCTTCCGGAGATGTTTTACTGTATAAGGCTCATAAAGAAATTCAATAAAAACGAGAATTTTTGTTTTTTTGAAAGCTTTGTTATTTCTGTTGCATCCACAATACTCTTTAATTTCAGGCTACAGAATATGTTTAAGTTAGAAGTAATTGCTGGAGCTAAAACATATAGATGGAAACTTGACATGGATAATTAGTAGAATGAAATGGATGAGTATGACTTAATATATTGGTATCGATCATATGTAGAAGGGGAAGCTCTCCTCATGCTTAGTGTTATGGACGTTCCACATTCAAGATTCACAATAGTGTCACGTCAGTTTTACTCATCGTCCAAGCCATATCATGGGTTAAGATTCAAACAAAAAATGCCATATGAAATACTGCCAGGCGACCTATGATTAGGTGCCAGATGAAATGATGTTTTTTGTGGTGAATGGTTTGGCGCTTGACCTAGTCAACCTAGTCAAAACGCCAAACCATTGGTCTCCCCAACGGGAAACTCGGTTTCCCTCAGTTCTCTTCTCCTTTTATTCTTCTATAACTAAACCTAGATTTTGCATGCTTGATTTGTGGGGTTTACTGAAGATGTTTGTTACCAAATCTTAAAGGGGTTGTTAATCCTTGCGATTAAGGTTCTCTTGGAGGTATGTTCAATGTTTTTCATCCACAGACAACATCAAGGTAAGATAAACAAGTTTTAATTGGTCTTTTTTTTTCTCTCTTCTTATTGGTCTTTTTTGATTTTTTTGTAACATGTGTTGAATATGATCTTCTATAGTTGATTATATTTTTACTTGGTAGTGTTTATTGAAATTTCAAATTAAAGATGATTATAGGGTTTTTGTTGGGCACAGATATGATATAAAATATGATATGTAATATGATTGATAGTTGTGTTGATGATTCTTGTGTTAAAAATTGATAACTGGATATATTGAGATAGATTGTATGGGTAAATCATCTGGAAACCCTTATGAGAAAAACCGATCTACGGGGGGTAGTTTGGTGGTTCAAAGGCTAGTTGCACATGCTAAGTGCAACAATGATTCCACGAAAGTGATTAAAATTCTGAATAAGTGATTTAGTTTAATGTAACCGACTTTGAAATGGAATATTATCTTGTGTTGAATTTTGAAATTTATAAAATCATTTAAACCTCCTAGTTAAACTCAATGAAATTGATGCTCCTCGTTGAACCTTCATATCTCGACCCTGATACTAGTTGTTAATCAGAGTGTGAATTATGTTGTAGAGTGTGAAAAGAGTGTGAAATTAAAGACGAGGGTACCCATATATACCACTATCTTAAACTTTTCCTCCTATAAGTCCTCTTACCGAAAGTTATTTTCTATGGAGTGAGTCGAGACAATACAACGAATCGGTATTCACACTTTGTGATCGTCTATGGATACGAGATCGAGACAATACAACAATCAAAGTGTGATTAGTTGATAATAGGTTCGGACTTAACCAAACCCTATAGGATCACTATCAAGTAATACAGAGTTAACATTTGTGTAATTTACTTTAAATTATAATAACAAGTTAACAACAATTATAATTGCGGAAAATAAAAGTAAATGACACAACAAGATTTTGTTAACGAGGAAACCGTAAATGCATAAAAACCACAGGACCTAGTCCAGAATTCAATACTCTCAGAATTAAGACGCTATACAAAACCAAACCAACTTCGTATAGTTGAGACCAAGCAACTAAACCTATATTTCACCTAGTTTCTTCAGTATCCATGCGCTTCCGACATTCAATAAGTACACGCACTGGAACAATTCCTTTGGTTCGTATTCCAAACAATAAAGGAATAACAAACTGTTGGTAACAACTCTATTCAATCTCAGTGATATGAGTTATACAAAGGCTCTTCTGTTTAATCCAATAAACTCCTTTGTCGGTTTTATATCTCTCTATCCAACAACTACCAAAGTAACAGAGTTTAGATTTTGCAATCAAAAATAGGATCTATCAAGATATTATATAATGATGCCGATCTACGCAACTAATCAATCAAATCTATCAACGACAGACTGATTATAGTTGAATCTCGGTAGATCAATTTTTGTTTACACCAATGATTATGAACCCAAATCTTCTTTGTCTTCAAATCTTCTTTAATCTTCAATAAACACCTGCACACCACAACTTTAATCTCTTGTGATCAATCACACACATAATGGAGTATGTCAACAATGGATTATCACAAGACGTCTTTAGATCTACAAACAGTTCTAAAGATCCCGTCGACACTTCGATCTAGTTTGAGTGAATCTTATATCAGAAGAGAAGATTCTCAAGAATAAGCACACTAGGTGCAATCAAAGTTCAACAACCGTTAGTCAATTAAATCAAATCGAAAACTAATAATACTGCAATTATCTAGTTTCCCAACAACTGTACTTGTAGAGCTTCTTGATCCCACAGAAGTCTTTAAACGAGCAGTCATAAGAGATTTCGCCTAATTAGGGTAATTTCCTCTCGGAATAGACGGCTCCACCGATAACAACACAACAAGGTAGTGTTGCTGGCTCTTAGGATAGTTTGCACGAAATGCAAACTTGGTTATTTATAGACCAATGAAGTTTGGACACCAAGGAATTTCCAAAACCGAATATTCTCAAGATATGCAATATATTTCCAAAAATTGTTTTCATAATTCGATGTGATTTTAAACAAGTTGTAGAAAGTCGTAGTAAAAGTTCGTTCAACTCAGACTTGTAAAGGTTTGATTTAAGAATTAAAAAGAGAAAACGCTAAAATAAAAAAAATATGTACACAAGTTTTGTCACAAATATCGAGAGGTATTGAGACTCAGGATTCCACCAATTCTTATATTCATGTGGTTCAACTATTAATTCTAGACAATTATAGCTTATAAGATATTGACTCTTTATTTGCCAAAAATAGATTTTATAAAGTATTAGATGTAAATCATAAGCATGATGCGTCAAAATTTCTTAGACTAAGCATACACCATCAGAAAAAATCACAAATAATCAAGAAAAATCATAAATCAATTTAGAATAGTGCAAAAGTCATAAAAGAATTAATCGTAATTACCACATGCGAAAAGAATGGCTTCCTCCATTGTCCCAGTGTTGGGGTTTAGCTCCTCATATTAATCATGATCTCAAAATATGTGTTTATGGTTCAAAAGATGATTAAAAGGGAGAAAAGTAATAACACAGCCGATTTGCAACAGTGCAATTGCGTTACAAAATCGCTGTTACAAAGGATAAACTGTAGCTAAAGACCTAGTTGATAAACGATACTTAGGTTCTCTTTGTTGAATAGCGATAGTTATGCACGCCGTTCTCTGTCGTCTTATGTTCTTCGTGTTCTAGGGTTCTTGAGAACGACACTTCTCTAGTGTCCTTTGCAACTCCTTCTCTTCTTCTTCTTCTTCTTCTTCATGTCTTTGCTACAACTCATCTCGCACCTATTCTTCTTCCCAAGCAATCGTACCCCTCAACTCTCCAATTCCCCAGAGTCTGGACAAAATCCTTGTTAGACTCAACAACGTTCCTTTTATACACAACAGGTGTAGAAAATCTTCCCGATATCCCTTTGTCTTTCCCGGGATATTATTCCCTTTTTATCTCATGCGGTCTTTTGTTCTTTAATCCCAACCGTGTCTTAATATCATCAAAACCTGAAGATTTCTTCCTTCTCTTCTTTTGCACGGCACATCCAACAACAAAATCCCGAGATTCATGATTGCATGTTATATAGAAATATTCCATTTTATTTTGACGTACCTTCCCTGATTGTTTACGCATCACCTGTGTTGATCTAAACTCTCACCAAATGGTCGATCATCCAAGCCATCAATATACTTTCCCAAGTTTCACGTAACTTCCAAACTTAGAATAAAATCTCGAGAACTTCTCTCTTCCCCTGTTTAGCCAAGATATTGTTGAATCCTCCTATTTTTGCGTTCACAACACCACTAACAACCATGTTTACTCAAAAGCAGGGCCCAAAACAATCCATACCCACGAAAATATCCAATGAGAATCGCACCCAAATTGCTATTTAAATGTTCGCCGCTCTTGAATTTTCAAAATACCTTTTCCATAAAACTCTTGTCAAACCTTGAAGAAGATAGGATGCCCCCTAACCATAATAGAGGTGCCTTTAGCAGACATCTTTGGGATGCCCTGTGGTGCAAATAGCAGGAGGGTACCCCTTAGTAATTGAGGTGCCCCTTATCCAAATGAGGGGTGTCTTTAGTAATTTTCTCCCACGAGCGCAAATATCACTTTTCGAGCCAATTTCGCCGCAAAAGCTTATTTCTCTGAAAACACCTACAAAGATATAAAATAACCAAATAAGTACAAAATCGAGTGCTAACATTACAGAGAATTGAGACTAATATAGACACATAAATGCGTCTATCAAATACCCCCAAACTTATTTTTGCTAGTCCTTGAGCAAATCAAATCTAGAAAATAAATCCTAACTCACTGTCGCAGGCATCGTCGATTGCATTTAGCGTATGCAATAAGCCTTTAAACCCCTAGGTGGCCCTAGGGCCGAGTTATAGTCTCGGGAGGGTTTAATAGAGATATACCCACAAAACCTTTACACTCCAGAACCTAGCTATCTATGCAGAACCTTGGAAGGCACTAAAGAATCTCCTTGGTTGGCATACTTATTGACTACAGGAGGAAGTACCCTGATGCGAAATTCCAATTGATGTACACGAGTTTGCACTCGAGCATACTAAAATTCATATATAAGTCACAGAGCTCTACTCAGATAGTTTCTGGACATCATAACCGGAGTCAACCAATCACATGGATAGATTAAAAAATGGATATGGAAAACGTAGATGGTTTTGATGTTGACTAAGGTGAACGGTGTTTCTCATATCTGTCTGAAGGCCACTGCCAAAACGAACCTATCTTAATGGACTGAGATACTGGTCTGGACTAATATTAACACACCTAAGATATACAAGGGTACCAGTGGTCGATAATCCTAACTCTAGGTTAACACAACTGGCATATACAAGGGTTCCAGTGGTTGAATTTATTGAATTTATTCCGATTGGGCTGATGGTCTGGTCTCAATTTCCATTTTTTTTTTCTTTTTCTTTTTTTTTTTTTTTTCCAAACTTTTTTCAACTTTTTTCAACTTTTTTTTTTTTTTTTTTGGCATCTCAATCACTTTATTTCACCCTAGCAGTGGTAATAACTTAAATTGTGAGCCCCACCTAATCACTTAGACAAACATATTTAAAAAAAAAATAAAAATAAAAATAGAAGTGAAAAGGATTCAATGAGATATGGCGAAACTACCATGTTTTTTCTTTAATTCTAACACCTGAGATCTGTGCTTTTATGAATGGACTCTGTAGATGTTTCCATCTAATTAGATTGGTTCCTCAACTCCTACAACCAAAATGCTTCCATCCACTTAGATTGGTTAGTGCCATCCTTAATAAGCATAAATTTCTAGGCTCTGGAGTTTATTTATTTATACTGCAACTAAAAAGTTTCTCCCATACCCCCAAACTTAAATCTAACATTGTCCTCAATGTTTTAAAGATTAAAAGCATGATCAAGGAGAAACTGTTACCATTTGAAGTAAAAGAGTTAAGGAAAGATATTACCATGTCGCATGAATATTGGGTTACCTCCCAATAAGTGCTAAGTTTAAAGTCTTGACCAGGACTAAGAAAGGATTAGTCACCTCATAAAATCATAAAATAATAGCTGAAATATCTTGTGGGTCATCAAAACCAAATAGAGCTATCACAAGAAAAAGGAATACGCAACATGCCAAGAAAATAAACAAATAAAGCACACCCTTGTCTAGTTTCCTGTTTAAGACAACTACATCTAGTTGTGGTTTAGGTTCAGATTCTATAACTGGATCGAGATAAAATATTTTCATATGATGGAATTCCTCAAAGCTAAGATCCGGTTCAGGTTGTAGAGTCTGTAAAAACTCAAATAAGAACTTAGAAGCACATAATAAACCTGAATAATTGCGGATCCTTAAAGTCAATCAGTTTTGACTCACACAATTGACCACGATGAAACTTGCGGTCAATCATAAGAAAATGTGTCGATATTAATTTCCTAAAGTACTTAAGTTTAGTCTCAAAACTTAATAATTGACCCATCTGAAACTTATACGTTCCCACAATTGGTTGAAAAATATTTGGTGGGAAAACAAAGTCAATCTGGGTATCATATCCTGGATAAACCACATCAACCAAGGGATGGGTTTCTAAACTTAGAATTTTGGGTGTCTCTAAATAGACTAGTCACAATATTCCTAATTTCTAGACCATCAGATTCCTGAAAAAGGTCAATTGCTTTATCTAAGTTATAATCAGGTGGTTCATCCTCTAAATGCATCTGATGCATACACAAAGTAGGACTTATGTCCTTAATATCTTCTATGGTCCACCCTAAAGCTTCCTTATTGTCTTGAAGCACGGTTACTGGCCTACTCTCCTGATCACTATCCAAATCGGAAGCTATAATAATAAAAAGGAAAGTCTCATATGGGCCTAAAAATGCATAATTAGGGTCCAACTTAGGAGGCTCTTCTAAACAAGGGATTAAGGTAGACTCGAAAGCTAATAATGTTTCAAACCTAGCTTTCCATGTATCGGTATCTAACATAGGAATAGAATCCAACAGAGCATTTACTTGTTTAATGTTGCTATTATCGTCGAAATCCATGCTAAAATGGGCTAGATAATGGATCTTCCAATATGGTGTTTGGCAATGAATCTTGAAATAAGGTTCCTATCAGGTTCACCTCTTCAATGTATGTGTCATCTAGCTCAGAATGTAGCTTATTGACATTAAAAATATTCAACTCAATAGTCATATTACCAAAAGATAGATTCATAATACCATTTCGGCAGTTTATGATCGCATTAGACGTAGCTAAAAATGGGAGACCTAAAATCACAGGTATCTGGTTCTCTGGGTTAGGGACATATTGGGTATCTAAGACCACGAAATCTACAGGATAAATAAACTTGTCGACCTCAATAAGAACATCTTCTATCCACCACGAGGAATTTTAACAGACCTATCAGCTAACTGCAGTGTTATCTTGGTATGTTTCAATTCACCAAGTCCTAGCTGTAAGTACACATGGGACGGCAGTAAGTTCACACTAGCTCCTAAGTCAAGTAAAGCTTTATCTACCCGATGTTTTGCTATCGTGCAAGCAATGGTAGGGGCACCCGGGTCTTTATATTTAGGAGTTGTGTTGTTCTGAATGATCGAACTTACATGACTAGATAAAAAGGCTTTTTTAGGGACACTAAGCTTGCGATTTCGCGTACACATATCCTTAAGGAATTTAGCATAAGCCGGAAGTTGCCTAATTGCTTCTAATAACGGAAGGTTTATGGTAACTTTCTTAAAAACCTCCATTATATCATTAGAGTTGGACTCATTCTTTGTTGGTACTAATAGTTGTGGAAATGGGGCTCTAGGCATAAAATAGGGCCTCTCAGGAGCCGAATTGGCATCATCAGAGATTTATCAGTCTCCTTGGCTATGGATGGTCCTGAGGGGTGAACTACAGTATGATCACTATCGGGCATGGTTACCAGATTGTCTACTACTCGCCACTCTAAGGGTTCTAAATCGAATTCAACCGATGTGATGGTTTTTCGCCTACTTCATGAACTCCTCTAGGGTTTGTTTATGTTTGACTAGGGAACCTACCTTTTTCTCTCAAGGAATCATTAATCGACTAACTGCGTTTTTAACTCGGCAATAGCTTGACTATTTTCTTGCCTTATCCTGTTACTAGCTTCTACGCTTTGTTAAAGTGATTGGTGCATCTTTTCATTGTTTCGAATAAATGAAGCAAGAGTTTCTTCTAGACTTAAAATTTTCTTATCTGACCGATTTTGAAACCGAGCTACTCTGAAAGATTCTTAGTATAGCCAAAACACGGGGAGCATTGAATTACTAAACCGACCTTGGTTGGTCCTTAGACCATGAGAGGTTCGGATGGTTTCTCCAACCAGGATTATAGGTTTTCGAATATGGGTCAAACTTTTGACTGGTTATCAAATTTAGTGTTATTATTATAAAGAGCATTGGCTTGCTCTTCAATAGTCCGGCCTTCCCAAGAAGGCTCCACTCTACCACTAGTGTGACCCAATTCTAAAGCTTCTAACCTTTTTAGCTATTCTTTGCAATTTTGGCATCCGATTCAAAGCCTCCTTCTAGCCTATTAACGTTTCCTCTTCCTAGAAGAATTGTTTTCTTGGGTTCCCTACTATTTTCCCATTCTTTGGGTCTTTTCGGCGATTTCATGCAAATATGTCATTGCCTTATCAATGTTTCGGTTTTCAAACCCACCGTACACATATATTCTACTGTGGTCGTAGTGGAATAATCTAAACTCTCATAAATGATCCGAACTAACCTAACCTTTTCTAGACCATGATGAGGACATTCGGCTAATAAATCATTGAACCTTTCCAAATACTCGTACAAAAGATTCTCCCTCATGTTGAGAAAATGTGCAGATTTGCATCCTAATAGACGATGTTTTGTGCATAGGGAAAAACTTGTTCAAAAAGGCGGATGTAAGTTGTTCATATGTTTCGATTGAACCAGAAGCCAAACTATATAGCCACGATTTGGCTTTATCTTTCAAGGAAAAAGGGAATAACCTGAGTTTCAAAGCATTATCATCAAGGTTTCTAATCTTTAGGGTACTACAAATTTCCTCAAAGTTCCTAACATGGAAATAGGGGTTTTCATTTTCTTTCCCTAAGAAGATTGGGAGCATTTGTAAGGTCCGGTTTAATTTCATAATTTGCTTCTGTTTGCCTAACTTTGATACACGAGGGACGAGTAGTCCTAGTCGGGTTCAATAAAGCGTTCCAAGTTGCCATTTTCGGCTCTACCTGAGTTATAGGGATTCTCTCCTCAGTAAAAGATGGATGTTCAAAACTAGACTTTCCAAAATCATAGGTCTCTAGATTAAGGTAATCAAGATTCTTGTTTCCAAAAATATCACTTCTAGGTTTTCACGCATAAACCGTCCTAGAGCGTCTCTTTTCGTCCCGGCATACACAAGAATTCAACAAAAATCTGTGCACATGCAAATCTTGGGCTCACTAATTTAGGTAAGCTTGGGTTACCACGGCAAAATATACCCAAAGGCACGAGGTGAGGTTTGTGGACTTTCATTTGGTAGCTCCAAAAGGCCCAAGGCACGGGTTCAAACTTACTAATCCACGAGTTTTCCTAAACTCGGTGATCGACAAAGAAAGATGCAATTGGTGTGTGCAATTTGTTTTTTTTTTTTTTTTTTTTTTTTAATAAATAAAAATAAACAAGCAACCAAATAAAACCTGGCATTTTTAGGGGCGACCCCAAAGAATTAGGGGCGACTTTTTTATTCCCAACCCATATACAACGTTAAGGGATGTCCAAAAATGGGGAGAATACGTTAATGCCCCTACATAATCGGAAGCCATTTTGTGTCCGATTGTTAATACTAAATCGGGAGTTAAGTAACGGAAAGATACTACCGATTGATATGAAATTTGTGCTAAATGCGTATTTGGGGCTACTATTAATCGGAAGTTAATGATATATTCATTTACTACCGATTATAGGCTCAACCAAAATTCAAAAAATTGAGAATTTTTTTAAAATCTCATTTTGGGGCAACTCTGTATTCGGTAGTTATATGAACTATCTTGACTACCGATTATTGTAGGATATTTGCAAAGAGAGCCACTGTATAATCGGAAGTCAGGATTTTACCTCTGTAGGAGCAGAATCTCGCACCAACTATGTGCCAGCGAAATTATGACTAATAAGAATTCGTGAAGACTTCGCAGAGTACTTAAAGAACGACGCAACAAATGACATTAGCTTAAATATGAGAAAGGTGTGACGATCCGCGAAGAGCCAAGAAGACTTGCGAAGACTAACATTTGTTGACTGCGAAATGTCGCAAGGTAAATCCGAAATTAAGGGAAATATTAGTTGTACATGAGCTGTCATCCACTATGTAATATCCTATATAAAGAGAATGGAAGGAGAGAGAAAGGAAGGAGACACTTTAGAGAGGTTAGACATTTTTTGGAAGAGAGAGATATTTTTAGAGAGAGACTTTATTTTCTTTATCATCTTCTTCCCTAAAACTAGATCTAGAGCTCTACAAAATATCCATTAATGGAGATTCTTAATGTAATACTTATGTAATTTCAACAATCATAGTGAAGAACCCTAACCCCGTGGATGTAGATCACATTGATCGAACCACGTAAATCTTGTGTCTCCATATATATTTTAGCACTTTAATCTTTATTTTGATTATGAAATAGATTTAGATCTATGAAATATTATGAGGGGTGTAATGTGGGATTTCCTGCAACTACAAGCAGAAGGTCGCAGGATCAATTCTTGCCCTCGCACATTTATTTTTGTTATGCGAAATTTCGCACGGACTTTGCCTATTTCGCAAAGAAGAAAGTTGATGACTATCTCGCAAATTAATTTCGCAAAGAGAGGGTTAGAACAGGTTGGTATGGTGCGAGAATATGCAGAGGCGGATCAAGGGTTCAAATCTCATTTCTCACACTTCTTTTCTTTCATGAGATAATTATATTTTGTGCGACGTTTATACATTTCAAGGATGCTAGCTTCACACGCAAATCTTATACTTCGCAAGAGACAACAACGGCAGCAAACCACAAAAGCTAAGTACCATTTTCCTTGAACATTTTACTTCTACAGAAAATAAAAGATTTTTTATTTGATTTACAAAACGCGATACGATCACAAGATTACAAATATTACTAAGATTTCAAGATTATAAAGATTTCAAAATTACAAAGATTTATAGATTTCAAAATTACAAAAAAAACCCGAGAAAATTCAATTTATATATTTCTCTAGAATATTTCTTTCATAAAAAATAAAAGATTTTTGATTTGAATTAAAAAACGCGATACGATCGCAGAATTATAAAGATTTCACAAATACAAAGATTTCAGAATTATAATATATTAGAATTTCTCTTGAATATTTACTTTGCTTCGAATGATATGATATTATGAGAATGAATGAAAGAAATGACAGAAATGAAAGAATGAGTGAAAGAAGTGACAGAAATGAAGGAATGAATGAAGGAATGAAGACATGCGAAAAATTCGCACAGAAAATGACAAGATTATCAAAGATCAGCGAAATTACAAAAGAGCTTATATGCAGAAGAATCAACAAAATAATCAGAATGGGGCGAACCTGCTATGGCGTACACCTAGTTCGCGAATCAAAATTTCGTAAGAGGCAAATGTAAGATCTAAAATATGTCATAAAAGGGGGTACCTGCTAACATGGCTCAGGGAAAAGGTTACACCACCCCTGGAACTTGAGTCATGGAGATTTGGGGTCAATAAAGCCCATCCGGGAGAGATACCTTGGATTTCCAACTATATATATAAGATTATACCCTGGTTGGACGACCGAGGGTCTCTTCCAAGGATTCAGTGTATGACCAAGGCGCCGAGGTACACGGTTGAGCCAAGAGTGCCTAGGGCATTTGAAGTGTCTCGGCCATTCTTGGCAAGTCTCGGCATATGCTGCACTCGGCCCGAAGAAAAATCCACTTAGGGTGCAGTCTCGTAACCATAAGCCCTATAGGTATAAGGGATAAGAGGCTGCGAAAACAATTTGGTTGTTGTTAAGACCAGGATGGGAGGAGCTAGTCTTGTATGGCGATGTACGCCTCCTTGAAGGGGCAAGCGGGGAGATGATAAGAGCGGCACCCTCCATTAGGAGGCGATAAGTGTCTTAAGACGCAAATGTCATGAGGCTTTATTTTCGCAAGAAAATTTGGGCTTGTCATATTTGTGTGATGATCTGAAGAGGCAATAATACAAAAGACAAATATAAGACGAGGTCAATGGGTCTTTACATGAAAGTGTAAAGACGTCCTGCGATTTCGTCGCACGGCCCGGCAATGTCATGGGGCTTTATATTCGCAAGAATATTTAGGCTCATCATATTGTCGCAATAATGAGGGGTGGAAAAATAAGACCTTTAACTAGGAAGGCAAAATAAGACCACACAAGAGAAATGATAAGGCAAGATCAATGGGTCATTACATGAAAATGTAAAGACGTCCTGCGATCTTGTCGCAATGACAAAATTCAACATAAACAGTTTGAAGCTAAGTAATGAGAGATCTTTCATTGCAAAAAGATTACATGATAAGCTTTGCGAGCTTGAGAAAATGATTAAATGATAAGCTTGCGAACATGTACATGATAATGAGACTGGGGCAATGCAAATGCCGCACACTTGATATTATGATCATATTATTATGCGATACTAATAGTGCAGGAATAAGAAAAGATCAAGTACAAGTAAGAACTTGCGAGGAACAATAAATACGCAAACAGGAATGCATATACTAGAGACAAAATCATAGAAATGAAGAATGGAAGCGATTTAAAGCTACATCAATTTTAGAGCGGCAAAATGGGCTAAGTAACACAAACATTAGCTATACATTGCAGTAGATAAGCATTCTCAGCATACAAGCATCATACATGCATCATGAAATCATCGCATAAGCATTTCATGGCATAAACATCGCATACACATTTCATAACTTAATCATTACATAAGCATTATATTCGCACAAGTATTTTACAAAATTTCACAGAGTTATTCAAAATTTCGCGAAATTATTAAGAATTTCGTAGAATTATTAAGAATTTCGCAGGATTCTTCAGAATTTCGCAGAATGTGATTATTTCGCAAGATGTGATTATTTCTCTCAATTATTTCATACAAT
Source organism: Papaver armeniacum (assembly GCA_023531295.1). Taxonomy (NCBI): domain Eukaryota; kingdom Viridiplantae; phylum Streptophyta; class Magnoliopsida; order Ranunculales; family Papaveraceae; genus Papaver; species Papaver armeniacum. The sequence goes on from JAJJWW010010420.1 coordinate 57,847, forward strand.
TATAAACAACTTGAAGAGATTATATTATCGCATGAGCAATAAAGCATGAGACAGAGGCAAGATAAGAATGAAGAAACAACTCGCTCATTCAACATTTTCTTAAGGATTCTACCCTCATAGATAAAGAACAGAGGCAACTATGGATTACCAAGAAAACATTTTATGTTCTTTATCTTCTCGGCAAGATTCATTTCCAAAGAAGATGTTCACCAATGAACAACAAGAATCCTCACCGAAAATGGAGTAATAATTTCGCATGAATAGAGACAATACTTACTACTCTCATTCAAGGATAAATACTTCTTATATTTCGAGGATTAATACTTCTTATAATTCATACTTCTAATTTCGCATGATTAGTTCGCAATACTTCTATTTTGCAATCAAGGACGGATACTTCTTGTACTTCTCAAAGGATACTTCATACTTCTTATATATTTCGAGGATTAAGTACTTCTTATACTTCAAGGATTGATACTTCATATATACTTCTCAAAGCTTCGGAACTTCGCAAAAGAATAGAGGCAAGTACGTACTTTTCAAGTCCAGTATTCTTTCGCTCGTTCCTTCATCAACAAAGATCAAAGATTACTACAACAACGGATTTTTCCTTAAAGATCGCTCTTCAAGCAATATTCAAGGAAAAAAAGGAAAATGTAGGAGCGAGAATCTCGCAACAACTATGTGCCCGGTGAAATTATGACTAATAAGAATTCGTGAAGACTTCAGAGTACTTAAAAAGAACGACGCAACAAATGACATTAGCTTAAATATGAGAAAGGTGTGATTGCGAAGAGCCAAGAAGACTTGCAAAGACTAACATTTGTTGACTGCGAAATGTCAAGAGTAAATCCGAAATTAAGGGAAATATTAGTTGTATATGAGCTGTCATCCACTATGTAATATCCTATATAAAGAGAATGGCAGGAGAGAGAAAGGGAGGAGATACTATAGAGAGGTTAGACATTTTTTGGAAGAGAGAGATATTTTTAGAGAGAGACTTTATTTTCTTTATCATCTTCTTCCCTAAAACTAGATCTAGAGCTCTACAAAATATCCATTAATGGAGATTCTTAATGTAATACTTATGTAATTTCAACAATCATAGTGAAGAACCCTAACCCCGTGGATGTAGATCACATTGATCGAACCACGTAAATCTTGTGTCTCCATTTATATTTTAGCACTTTAATCTTTATTTTGATTATGAAATAAATTTAGATCTATGGAATATTATGAGGGGTGTAGTGTGGGATTTCCTGCAACTACAACCTAATTTACTACCGATTATAGGCTCAACTAAAATTTAAAAAATAGATGATTTTGGCAAAATCTCATTTTGGGGCAACTCCATATTCGGTAGTTATATGATTTATCTTGACTACCGATTATGGTAAGATATTTGCAAGAAGAGCCACTATATAATCGGAAGTCATGATAAATTTATTTACTACCGATTATAGGCTCAACCAAAATTCAAAAAATTGAGAATTTTTTCAAAATCTCATTTTGGGGCTACTCTATATTCGGTAGTTATATGACTACCGATTATGATAGGATATTTGCAAATAGGCCACTGTATAATCGGAAGTCTTAATAACTTTATTTACTACCGATTATAAGCTCAACCAAAATTAAAAAAATGAGAATTATTGCAAAATCTCATTTTGGGGCTACTCTATATTCGGTAGTTATATGACTATCGATTATGGTAGGATATTTGCAAAGAGAGCCACTATATAATCGCAAGTCGGGATAACTTTATTTACTACCGATTATAGGCTCAACTAAAATTCTAAAAATTGAGAATTTTTGCAAAATCTTATTTTGGGGCTACTCTATATTCGGTAGTAAAATAACCTAACTTCACTACCGATTATGGTAGCATTTTAGCCAAAGGTCTATTTTAATCGGGAGTCAAGATAACTTTTTTTGCTACCAATTATAGGATAATCAAAATTCAAAAGATATAGGATTTTATTTGGGGATGCTTTATAATCGGAAGTTAGATGAACTAAATTGACTCCGATTGTGGATTAACTTCCGATTGTAAAGTTATCTACCGATTGTAAAGGGTAGCTTGGCCATTAAAAAAATGGAAGATAAGGGGTAGCTTAGATTTACGTTTGGGTGACTTTTTTTGTCTTTTAGTGTCGCCCCTAATTTGTTTGGGGTCGCCCCTAAAAATGCCAGGAAATAAAAGAAATATACAAGTCCAAAGGACAATAAAGAAACTAATAAATAAAAGTCCAAAAATAATATCTCTGGTCTCTCCTTTTTTTTGGCAAGTTCAACTTTCCACTTATATCTTTGAGTCAATCCTGCACAACAAAAACAAAAATACCAAAGACGTAAAAAAGAACAAAATATCTAAAAATAATAATAAAAAATACAAAACCTAAAACCTAAACCTAAATACAAGTCCGCGTCGGCGGCATATAAATTGATGTGATTTTAAACAAGTTGTAGAAAGTGGTAGTAAAAGTTCGTTCAACTCAGACTTGTAAAGGTTTGATTTAAGAATTAAAAAGAGAAAATGCTAAAATAAAGAAAATATGTACACAAGTTTTTTCACAAATATCGAGAGGTACTGAGACTCGGGATTCCACCAATTCTTATATTCATGTGGTTCAACTATTAATTCTAGACAATTATAGCTTATAAGATATTGACTCTTTCTTTGCCAAAAATAGATTTTATAAAGTATTAGATGTAAATCATAAGCATGATGCATCAAAATTTCTTAGACTAAGCATACACCATCGAGACAAAATCACAAATAATCAAGAAAAGTCATAAATCAATTTAGAATAGTGCAAAAGTCATAAAAGAATTAATCAAATTACCACATGCGAAAAGAATGGTTTCCTCCATTGTCCCAGTGTTGGGGTTTAGCTCCTCATATTAATCATGATCTCAAAATATGTGTTTATGGTTCGAAAGATGATTAAAAGGGAGAAAAGTAATAACACAGCCGATTTGCAACAGTGCAATTGCGTTCTGGAATCATCATTACAAAGGAGAAAGCGTAGCTAAAGACCTAGTTGATAAACGATACTTAGGTTCGCTGTTGAATAGCGATAGTTGTATGCGACCGTTCTGCGTCGTCTTATGTTCTTCGTGTTCTAGGGTTCTTGAGAACGACACTTCTCTAGTGTCCTCTCGCAACTCCTTCTCTTCTTCTTCTTCGTTGTTGCTACAACTCCCTCTGCGGCCTTTTCTTCTTCCCTGCAGCGTACCCCCTCAACTCTCCAATCCCCCAAAGTCTCGACAAACTCCTTCTTAGACTCAACGAGCGTTCCTTTTATACACAACATGTGTAGAAAATCTTCCGATATCCCTTTGTCTTTCCCGGGATATTATTCCCTTTTATCTCATGCGGTCTTTTGTTCTTTAATCCCAACCGTGTCTTAATATCATCAAAATCAAGATTTCTTCATTCTCTTCTTTTGCACGGTACATCCAACAACAAAATCCGAGATTCATGATTACTGTTATATAAAAATATTCCATTTTTTTACGTACCTTCTCCGATTGTTTACGCATCACCTGTGTTGATCTAAACTCTCACCAAATGGTCGATCATCCAAGTCGTCAATATACTTTCCAAGTTTCACGTAACTTAGAACTTAGAATAAAATCTCGAGAACTTCTCTCTTCCCTGTTTAGCCAAGATATTGTTGAATCCTCCTATTTTTGTGTTCACAACACCACTAACAACCTTGTTTACTCAAAACAGGCCCAAAACAATCCATACCCACGAAAATATCCAATAGAATCGCACCCAAATTGCTATCAGAAATGTTCGCTGCTGCTGAATTTTCAAAATACCTTTTCCCGCCAAAACTCTCTCAAACCGTGAAGAAGATAGGATGCCCCCTAACCATAATAGGGGTGCCTTTAGCGGACGCCTTTGGGATTCCCAGGGTGCAAATAGCAGGAGGGTACCCCTTAGTAATTGAGGTTCCCCTTATCCAAATGAGGGGTGTCTTTAGTAATTTTCTGCCACGAGCACAAATATCACTTTTCGAGCCAATTTCGCCGCAAAAGCTTATTTCTCCGAAAACACCCAGAAAGACATAAAATAACCAAATAAGTATAAAATAGAGTGCTAACATTACAGAGAATTGTGACTAATATAGACACATAAATGCGTCTATCAAATTCCTGGAAATGCTCTGTCCAAAGTAATCAGAAATCTCACTAGAAAATCTCCAATTAGTAAATGCACATTACCAATTTTTATTTTCTAGAGATATGCATTTTAGTTGCTGGTAATTAAAAGCATATAAAATTAACAGCCTTAATTAAAAGATTCTCAACTTATTTTCCTCGAGTTATTAAGGAATATCTTTGAACAATAAAAGATAAAGAGTTACCGAACATGTTCAAAGTATGTCGACATCTAATTTCTTTGTAAATCCTTTTTCATATTTACAATCTTGGAACCGATTATACCACACTTCCAAACAAGTTTATAATTGGTTCATATGATTTCCAACAACTTTGTGATTGATCAAATATCAATACACTAATCATGGGTTTCTGAGTTCTACCAAACACAAGGATCGGTTCTAGCTTAATATTGTTATTGGGACCGATTACATCGGTTCCCGAGGATCGGTTACATCTCTTTTGTGATCGGTTATACCTATTACTAGGATCGGTTACACCAATTAAAAATATCGATCATACCATTTAAGGTGATTACTTAGGATCGGTTAAACGATGCATGTCGTAGGTGCTCAAATTAATTTACTTATATTCTACTTTACTAATGAATAATATATCAAGTAAATAAGATTCGTTCCCACGAAGAGCGGGGAGATTTAGTCGTCGAAAGTGTCACAATGGGTGGTTTTGTAAAATATTTTTAAAATAAATAAATAGTAAAGCAAATTCAAATAATTATATTGAAAACAATGATGAGAGATACGATCAAGGAATCCTTCTTCGTTACTAAATATTCATTAAATTAATATATTCATCTATTTATTGTTAATCACAGATTATTACCAACCGTGGAATAACAGAGATAGCTCGGTGATATCCCTGAATTCCTTAAATCATCGATCGAAAGCTCTCCAATACTGATTCTATTCTTCAAAACCACCTAGTAGTAGCTCACTTTAGATGTAATTTGGTCGAATGAATTATCTTTTATGAATTATAGGTTGATCCTAGTAGTTAGACTCTTAGATCAAGGTGTACTTTCTAGGGTGGTTTTTACTTGCAATCTTTCCATAGAATCCCTCTGCAAGGTTTTACGATTTCTACTTTTGCAAAGAATTTATAGACTATTACACTTATCTTTTAAAACTTTACTAGCATTAGATTAATTGATAAAACGATTTAGTTGGCCACCCAAATAATTTTAAAATTAATCATAGACATTCATTGTAGTAAAAACACAAAAAAATCATGTGAAGAACTCAAAATAGATTTTATAAGAATTTAAATCATATTTAGAACTTAAAATTCATCCCTAATCAAATAAGTAAATTAGCTAGACATAATGGAATTTTATCATAAATAATCAGAGAGAAAGTAGAGTTCAAACTACAAACAAGGAGAATCTTGAGATATGTCTCCTGAAATCGCCACGAGCTCGAGCTATTTGTGCATGAATTGAACTCCTTAAGCTTATGGATATTCTTTCAGCACTTTCCTCCAACAAGTTGTGGGTGTGAAAGTGAGGTTGAGGAGATGATGTTGTAGGTGTTTATGCGCCTCTATTTATAGACTTTTGCTCCTCCAAGTTCGAATCGGATAACTACTGGACAATCCTTAACCGCCACAAACCCTAAAACGCGGCTTAATCGTCACCATTCATCTTCAAAATCAACGACCAAAGGAGCACTTGGTGACTACTTTCCAGCCGACTTTCAGTCATCTATCTCTGAATTCTCGCGCAAGTTTTAGTTTCCAAAGGTTACACAATCTCCACAACCGAAATTGCTATATGACCAGCGGAATACCAGCTGAATAACAGCGGATCCAGCGTGTCGAACTGATTTGGAAGAAAGAGATGCATGCTAGATTAACCACGTCATCCAGGGAAAAAAATAAAAAGTTTGAAATAAATCTCAACCGTATGATTTTTGGTGTCCGGATCATAAACCTATCCGTATTATTTTCCCTTTACTTCTCTACACTAGCCACGACAATATTATCACTTATCACCACCAAAGATGCATGATCATAACAAGATTAACTATGAAGAAGTTTAATTAACCACAATTAAACTTTATGATTTTATAGTCGATCATAACAAGATTAACTATGAAGAAGTTTTGATCAATTAAACATCACTGAATAATTTGATAACGAATCAAAAGGGGGGAGAGAAGAGGTATTTTTGGTAGAATATCTTCCACAAGAGATGTGGAGATTTGGTTCTCTTATTTATATCATAAAACAGTTACATTGGTCAACAACTATAAAGAGAAATACAAGTAGATCCTGGATATTATTCGGAGCTATCTGTTGAAGACTAGACTGAGTTTCTTGTTCACTAAACTACTTCCTGTATTCGTGGAGTCTGTTTAGTATTAGCTCTGCTGACACCTTCCCTCAAGTTGAACCGGAGTTGACGGATGTTCAACTTGTCTCTAATATCTTTGGAATCGGGTGATGATAAGCCTTTAGTGAAAACATCAGCTAACTGATCTTTGGAACTGATGAACTGCACAACTAGTTGTCGACGTGCCACTCTTTCACGAACAAAGTGATAATCGATTTCTATATGCTTCGTGCGTGCATGAAACACAGGATTAGCTGTTAAATATGTTGCGCCTAAGTTGTCACACCATAAGGAGGGAGATGTGGAAAGTTTAACACCCAATTCATCAAGCAACGATTGAATCCAAATCAGTTCAGAAGTAGCTATAGCAACACCACGGTATTCTGCCTCTGTACTCGATTTCGACACGGTCTTTTGCTTCCTGGCACTCCAATAAATTAGATTGCCTCCAAAGTAGATACAGTAGCCACTTGTAGACCGTCGGTCATCCAAATGCCCATTCAATCGGCGTCAGAGAGTAAGCATGTAGTGAGTAATCTTTATGAGGGCTAAAGAACAAACCATAATCCATTGTGTGCTTCGAGATATCGCAAGATACGTTTCACTAACTCCCAATGCTCAACATACGGCTCGTGCATATCTTGACACGCCTTATTGATGACCACAGAGATATATCGGGACGTGTTATATGCAAATACCGCAACGCTCCCACCACACTTACAGTATAGAGTCTCATCCATAAAATTCTCAACGCCTGTTTGCGAAGCTTCATGTTAGATGCCAAAGGTGTTGAACCGGTTTGACACCATCAAGTTTACTCTTCTTGTGACAGATCGGTAATGTATTTTCGTTGTGATATCACCGGGTTGGAGCCTTGTTGGAGAACTTCTACTCCCGAGAAAATAAGACAGGGCACCCATGTCTTTGACTGCAAAAGCAGCTCCCAAATCAGTGACAAGTTGATCAATAATCTTTGAGTCCGAACCTGTGACTATTATGTCATCAACATAAACCAATACATAAGTGGTTGAGCTCTCGGTTTTTTAGCACGAATAGAGAAGAATCGGCGATGGAGGCGATAAACCCAAGTTGAAGAAGATGGGCTGTGAGTTTAGAAAACCGGGCTCTCGGAGCTTGTTTAAGTCCGTACAAAGACTTATGTAACTTGCATACGTGACTTGGGTGAGTTGGATCAACATAGCCAGGAGGTTGCTTCATGTACACATCCTCCTCTAAAACACCATGAACAAAAGCGTTTTCTACATCCAATTGACGCAACACCCATTGGTTCATGACTGCAATTGAAAGAACTAAGCGGATTGTACAAGGTTTGATGACCGGAGAAAAAGTTTCCACATAATCAATGCCTTCTTGTTGGTTAAACCCCTTGGCTACCAGTCGCGCCTTGCAACGATCAATGGTGCCATCAGGCTTGTGCTTAACACGAAAGACCCACTTTGAACCAACAACATTCATCCCATTATCATACTTAACCAGAGAGTATGTGCCATTATGTATTAATGCATTGATTTGAACATCCATGGCATCTCTCCACTGTGGAATTTTACACGCCTGAGAGTAACATGTTGGTTCCATGAATCCATCATCTTGCAATGGGTATCTTGTTGCTGTGAGCGTCAGTTTCTGAACGGGCTTTGTAATGCCAGCTTTCCCACGCGTTATCATAGAATGACCTGAGACATTGTTTGGAGCATCCTGCTGAACCTCAGCAGGTGTGGATGAAGACGAGAACGCTGGTGAAGACACAGCTGGTGAAGACAGTTCTGTTGCGGCATTGGATGACTGCACTGGAGAAATATCTTGTGTTGGAGCAGGTGAGATTGGATTCTGGAGGACTGGTTCAGCGACTTCTACGATGTAACAATGGTGCAAGTTGTTGCAGTCCTAAAGCCGATGAACCAAGAATATCCGTGCTTGTATAATGAGTGGTCTGACTAAGCTCAGGAGCCTGCTGTTGAGGAGGAGAGAATGGGAATGTGCTTTCTTCGAATCTCACATGGCGTGAGATATACTGACGGTTCGTTGGTTGATGAAGACAGACATATCCTTTGTGAGAAGGGCTATACCCGAGAAAGATACAAGGCAAAGACCTAGGTTCCAACTTATTTGCATTATATGGACGCAGACAGGGATAAGCTAGACACCCAAAAACACGCAAGAAATTGTAATCTGGCTGCTTATTGTATAGTAACTCTAGAGGAGTTTTTGTTTCAGTGGAAGATTTTGGAACTCTATTGATAAGATAACATGCAGTAGTAAAAGCTTCAGACCAAAATTCTTTTGGAAGATGAGCATGAAACAAAAGAGCGAGGCCACTTTCAGTTACGTGCCTAATGCGCCGTTCGCAAGACCATTTGAGTGAGGTATGTGGACATGAAAATCTATGTTGAATACCTGAATTATTAAGATAGGAGGTGAATTTCTTATACTCTAGAGCATTGTCAGACTGGAAGACCTTTATCCTATGGCCTGTCAAGTTCTCAACTTGTTTGTGAAACAAAGTAAAGATAGTTAATGCATCAGATCTTTTGACCAAAGGAAAGACCCACGTATAATGAGAATAAACATCCATTATCAGCATGTAATAACGAAAACCATTTCTTGAAAGTTGTGGAGAAACCCAAATATCAGAAACAACCAAACTTAAAGGTTTATCAAAGATTGTTGTACTACGAGAAAAAGGAAGTTTCTTGCTCTTGCTAAGATGACAAGAGTGACAGAATTCAAACTTCTTATTTATAACAGGAAGGGAAAAATTATTGATAACTTTTGAAACTGTGCTTAGCATAGGATGGCCTAGCCTCTGGTGCCACACAGGTAAAGTATTTGGCGAGAAAGGAAAGATGTTGGAGGTATTGACTGGTTAAGCTCTCCTACACCATCAAAAATGTAAAGCCCATTCTCATTCCTCCCCTTTAGCAGTGTTGTTCCCGTGCATTTGTCCTTCACAACAAAAAACTTGGTGTGAAACTCAAAGTAGACATTATTGTCCTTACAGAATTGATAAACTGAGAGCAGATTCGTTTTTATCTTTGGTACATGGTATACGTTATTTAAATGAAAACATCGCATATTATAAGTAAATGTAGTGTTACCAATATGCGCAATTTGTAAAGAATTACCATTACCAACACGAACTTGATCTGTTCCTTCATACTCATGAGGGATACACAAGTTCCTAACATCAGCAGTCAAATGATGAGTAGCACCAGAATCAGTCACCCATCATTGTTCAGCTGGCCCTCCAGGTAAAGCAATATAAGCTGCCGGTGGTTTTTGTTGATTGGAATTGCTTTTCTCATAGCGGAACCAACAACGGTCTGCAGTGTGGTTCCTCTTTTTGCAGATCTGACAGAAGATATCTCCATTTGCTGCAGTCCTCTGTTGTTGTTGTGGTCGACGGTTATTGTTGTTGTTTGGTGGATTTGGTCCTCCATGTTGATTGTGAAACCGTCGTGGTGCATTTCTGCCAGATCCACTCGAGCTGGAGGCAACATAGTTTGCAACAGGTTCTTGGATTTGAGCAAGCTGTTGTTCAACACGCATCTCAAAAGAAAGCAGATGAGATGTGAATGTTTGGATATCCATTCCTTCGACGGTGCTAAGACGTGTGGACGATTGGATCATAGGTTTGATTTAGGCCATTACTAATACACTGTTTCTTTTCTTCAGATGTTACAGTGTATCCAGATGCTGCAAGCTGGTCAAACAATTTTTTAGCATCATTGAGATAAACTTTCAAGGACTTATTACCTTTGTTCATGCAGTGAAGCTGCTTCTTAAGGCAACTCTGGTGAGCAAAAGTCTTTGGAGCATATTGACTTCCAATTTATCCCAAATTTCTTTAGCTGTAGTGAGTTCTGAAACGGTGCTTAGTACCTCTGGAGTTAGTGTTGAGTTGAGCCATCCAACGATTAATGAATCCTGCGATTCATAGGAAGTAAAAGCTGGATTAACGTCTTCACTTTCAGGAAGTGTTCTAGCAGGCTTGACTTTAGATCCATCTAAAAAGCCAGTGAGATCATATCCTTTCAGAATAGGTCGGAACTGAGCTTTCCAAAGTAGATGATTTGTTTCAGTGTGTTTAAGAGTCACCAGGTGATGTATTTGAACCTGGCGAAGGGTGTTGGTGTTGTATGCCATTTTTGATTAGGGTTTTTTTGCTGGTATTTTGAGTTTCTGGGTTTTTGTTGGATATTTGCGGAAGCTTGGATCAATGGCTGATACCAAGAGAAGAGGTATTTTTGGTAGAATATCTTCCACAAGAGATGTGGAGATTTGGTTCTCTTATTTATATCATAAAACAGTTACACTGGTCAACAACTATAAAGAGAAATACAAGTAGATCCTAGTTATTATTCGGAGCTATCTGTTGAAGACTAGACTGAGTTTACTGAGTTTCTTGTTCACTGAACTACTTCCTGTATTCGTGGAGTCTGTTTAGTATTAGCTGTGCTGACAGGGGGCAATGGTATATTTGGGTTTGAACTGAGGTTCGTTTGATCAAACTTGTTTTGCCGCAAGGTGATTAGAATCTTTTTGAGTTAATCACAATTGTCACTTGGTTATGAAAAATCAGATGTCTCTCAATTCATCCCTAAAATCAGGATAAATGAAATTGGACTGTCACTGATGATGGTGATGGGCATGGCGATGGCCGAAGTTTAATCTCAGCGATGGCCGGTTATGGTTGTTAATGGTAAGGTTAATCATGGTAAGGGTTAATGGGAAAGTGGTAAGGGTTGCATTAACGGTAGGGTTAATCATGGAGATGTGAGATTGTAAATTGGGTACATGTGTTTTCTTCTCGATGACGTGGTTAAAAGGTTTACTTCTCTTTCTGCCAAATCAGTCTGACACATCGAATCCGTTGTTAATCAGCTGGTATTCCGCTGGTCATGTAGCACGATTGCTCCACAACGCGTATCAGTGATTCCTTGTTTATCCGAATTCCAAAACTACCGCTTAATCATCTCCATCCAACATATTCCATCAACGGAAGCAACACCAGTTCCTAACTGATTTCTAGCTCAAGTTGCTAACAGCATATCAAACTCCTCAAGTCCGTGTTTATCTGTTCCTTGCCCAGCTCGATCTCTCCTCTTTCCTGTCTTATCGCTGGAGTTATTGTTCCAAAACAAATTTGAATCCTTATCTAAACTAGGGAACTAGTTTCCAGTTCTTCTCAAACTCCTCGAACAACAGAAACTAACCACAAACTCGTACCACTTCTTTCATGCAGTTGCATGGTGCAGTAATATCGAATAATGACAACCCTTACCGGCCAACTCAGTTTATATATAGCTCCATCAACTACTACCATCGAGTTCTTCTTAACTATCACAGACGACCAGCTCCATTACTGGTTCTCGCAGTCAACAATGGAAGCAACTCAGACTCGCACCATCTCCTCATTACTGCCAATGGTACTAGCACCACTGTCAATCTCCTTCTTAACTTCATAACTATTGAACCATCTTCTTCTCTCGGAAATGGCAGAGGTTCATCATCGTTATCCTATCACGACCAGTCATCATGTTATTCAACACCATTATCTGTTCTTTGCTGAGCTCTTTCTTCCTCCGTGTTCTCTCTGTTGTACTCTATCATTTAAACCCCAGCGAGAAGCCATTGACCATAAAACTCCAGCAAAAATCGAGAACGATTCTGTAAAAACCAACTCGTCAGCTGATCATGGTCATCTGCATTATTTGATCGTGATGGCAGCAGTTCTTCATTCATCTCTCGTTATATCATTAGACCCACTCTCTTCTCTGACTCGGACTCAACCTCCATTACTCATTGGTCATCACTGCCATGCATCTCAGTTTCATCGTCAATGGTAGTAGCATCGTCTTCTCATCAACGTTATGATCATCACTGCCATTTAGTTCTCGAGTTCAACTCCACTAATGGTAGAAAGCCTTCATATTCACACTCTTGCATCGTTCTCCATTACTACCAAGACTAACTGCAGCTTCACTCTTAGTTTCACCATCTATCATCACTGTGATCATCAAACTTGGTATCACTGGCATTCTTGAATCGTTCAAAACCCAAGTCCTCTAGCAGTATCTTCACACTCCAATAATATCGTACCATTCGAATTCTCTTATTCGATCACCAACAGGCCATGCTGAAGCTATGCACCTGGTTCTCTCGTGAAGGAGGTGAACTGAATAATAAGGATGAATATAATGGTGGCAGCTCTTAGTAACTAGGCCGAGTGCCTTTAGCACTATTTGAATTCCAGCCTCCCCCATTAAATGACATGACTGTCTTTACTGGTTCCCTTGAAATAGTCCACCCCTTAACAGAATGAATGTCCCTTAACGTACAATGGGTGTGCCAATAGCACTTGACCTTTAAAATGACCATTTTGCCCTTGTAGTATTCTAAGTTGTTATTTTGCTCATAATTTCTTCATACGAACTCAGAATGACTTCGTTCTTTCGCCATTGACTTCATCTTCCTGTCAAGCTATAAAATGATAACTAGAAATCCTCCATTTGAACGAGTTCCACTAGGTCTTTGGCCCTTCTTCACTTATTGCTTCACTTTTTGTAGTTATTTCCACTTCTTTTGGATGATTCATCTAATAAAACACAAATAAGAAAACAAGCGTAATATACGGTAATTTGCAAGAAAATCAACAATTAATAGCATGAAATTGACACCATATATATGTAAAATATGCACTTATCAGTTACACTAATAAATGTCATACCAATACATAAGTTAGGCATTGTGACTAGTTTTACCAAGATACATAACAATTATGATCGGTTATACTAACTCACACATATCGGTAATCCAAAGATATCTGTGAATAACAATACCAATAAGCCTAGCGATTTCCCTTCGATTCATAAAACAAGTTCATTAATGTACTTCCTTTAAAAGAATGTAAACATTGTTTCTGGGATGAAGCCTTCACCTTTATGATAGGCTTTTAAAAGGGGTTTTCCTACATGTTATAGCGCGGCAAGTGCACAACGCTTTGTTGGAGGCGTGGCAAGTAGGGGTCGATCCCCAGAGACTTGTGGTCTTTGTATGGTTGATCAAGGGATTTGCTCTCTTGAATTTCTATCAAGGAAGTGTAACACAAAGGTTTGGTTGTGTGTCGAAGCGGCGAGTTGTTTTGTGACAATGAACTAAGTTGTAAAAGCAAATTGTAAAAGAAAATGCTAGAGAGCACTAGGGTTTCGAATCCACCACCTAATCTTAGCTAAGTCAGTCCACTTTCAATAATGTTCTTGTCCCTTGTAATGGATGCCGGACAAGATGCAAGTCCTGCCATTCATCCGGGGTCTCAATGGATGGCTTACTATCAACTAAGGAAATTAACTAATCCCTAGTATTATTTGTCTTGTCACGAGTTCAACTAATCACGAGATCAATTTTCACTTGCTTAGATGACTAAACCTATCTTAAGATGGATATTCTAATCGCAATTAGGGTATCTTTCCAAAGCACTAAGCGTCTTCTCAGGGCACAACTAGTCTGAGGATCAATAACATTCAATGAAGCATGAATTGCAACACAGTCAACATAGAATTAATCCAACTACAATGCATACATGGCATACACTGTGAAAGTAAAATGCTGAAGTGTTAAGATTATATTTATCCTAAGCAATATAGCACAACAAGAACAATATCAAATTATGAATCAAACTTAGCTGATTGATTATGGGTTTCATCTAAACCCTAGCAAATGTAATTAGAACATCGGAAGAAACAATAAAACACAAATTAACTTAAAATTGGTGCTCAGCTAGCCGGGCATAAGCCAAACATACACGAGTTCACCACTATTTATACATGCAAAATATCGAACCCTAATTCTCTTCAAAACATAAATCAAAAGCAAACCCTTTACCCATACTCTCTGAATTGCTTGTTCCCTATGTGATTTTGGCTTTGAATTGATGTTTGCTTCCTCTGCTCGCGAAACCCTAACCCTAAACCTCTTCTCTTTTTATTTCTCACTTAGCCTCTAGGGAAGAAGCTATGAGAGAAATAGAGGGAGATTAGGAGGCGGAGAAGTGGTTACGTTGCATGGTTTCTTTGGTGTTGCGGTGTCGGGGAAGGAGATGGTGGCGGTGTTATGCTGCCGAGAGCTCGGTCGTTAGAGAGAGGAGAGGGAGAGCTCGGTTTCTCACGAAAGTGTCGGGTGAATGGAAGAGAAATGAAATTAGGTTTTGGTGATGGGAGTTTATATAGGGGTTGTGCTGTGAAGCGGGTACAGCAAGATTTGATGAGGAAGGCGAAGCGACCGTTGGATCCTGGTGCGATCGATGTGAGAGATGATGCGGCCGTAGGATGTAGAGTAGATGATTTTGCTTCTTGGCGAGAGCATGAAGTGTGATGTGCATGAAGGAGCGACCATCGGATCTAGACGGAACAAATCTAATGGTTGAATTGATACGGGCTTGGATCCGGGTCGTGGGTCGGAGATGGATAGCTCGAGCCCATGTCTTGTAAGTGGGTTGCTCCTTGTTGGGTTGCAACTGTTGCGCGCGGGCTTTGGCTTTCTGCTCCATAGACGCTCGCCTCCAATTCTCTGCTCTTTTGGCTCCTCAATTTCTCCGAGCATTATTTATTACCTAAAAACACAAAATTAATTAATACAAATATATATTCTTGAAAACAAAGAAAGCACAGAATCTGGGATAATATCTGATTTATGAGCATAAAAGATGAGTTAAATGCCAATAAATAAATGTAGAAATATGCAATATTTGGCACTCATCAAATACCCCCAAACCCTGAATTTTACTTGTCCTCAAGTGAAAGCAGAAATTAAGAAATCCTAACTATACCCCCTGTCGTTGGTCTCGAATGCATTTAGCGTATGCAATAAGCCTTTAAACCCCTAGGTGTCCCTAAGTGGACGAGTTGTAGTCTCGTGAGGGTTTACCGAGAGGTGTACCCACAAAACCTACTCCAACCCGAGTGTAAAAGAGTCTCAAGCATCAAGGAGCTATGAGGACATAGAGTTTACGCATGCTAGTAACAAGAAGTTAGAACTAACAAAGAACGCATTCCCATCCTTAAGTCTTTGGCGAGAAGTAACCATACCATATGAAAGAATTCGGATTCGATTGTGATCATAAGCCTCGACTTCTGCCTCACTAATAGGGTTTTATGATAATTGCACTCAAAAAGATCGCTTTTTTAGTCTCTCATGTGTGCGGGCGGGAATAAAGAGAAATCCACGCACACGTTGTAGGTAAGAAGGATAACCTTAGAAATAATTTCTGGAGACTCCACGAAGTGTGGACAAGAATCTTTTTACGATGATCTCTAAGAAAGGAAATCAACCATTAGCAAGGAAGGAGAGTACTCACTTACCTTCTCACCCGATCGGCAATTAATATCACTCTCTCGACATTCATAGAAACGTCTTCAATCTTCGGTCTTCAAATGTTGATGACAACTTCTGAACTTCACAAAAACTTGAATTTTTTTTTTTTTTTTTTTTTTTTTTTATTTAATACATGAAATGAAAATAACAATGAAACTCAATTTTTCACAAACTTCATTAATTCTCATCTTTTTTTTTTCTTTGTTGTAACCTTGGACTATATCAACTTTTCTTCAAAATATTCGATGTTGCTCCAAAAACTTGCGATGATGTGTTTCATGAATGTGTTGATGTTGTTGAGAGGAGAGAGTGATGCTAACTGCAAATCGATATTTAGAAGGAGTTTTCATCTTTAGACGTCACCGTCATGATTGAAAAAAATAGCACTCAAGAGATCAAAAATAGTGCTGAAAGTGGTGCGAAGTTGGGTAGCTCACCATTCCTACCCGGAATTGACGTACGGTGACACACACTCTATGACTTTCTAGAAAGTTGCAAAATTGAAGGTTGGTGCCTCACTTGATGTAAAATGGGTAGTCTCCACTATGGGTGATCACAATTCTACTCTAGAATATCTAAACAACACCTAATTCGCCCTCAGGGTATGGTTAAATCCAACTTTAACGCTCTAATCAACTAAGAAACCCGATTGTGTTCTCCAGTACTTCCAAGTTATGTTATTTCGGTCAGACTCTCTATGTAAACATAGCTAGAAGCATGCTAGTGACTCTAAAATCTCTAAAAGTTGGAGGTTTTTATGCAAAATTTTTGAATTTTTAGAACTTTTTTTTTTTTTTTTTTTTTTTTAATAAAAGAAAGACTAAAAACTCTATATGCAAATGCACCCCCAAACCTAAATCAACATTGTCCTCAATGTGTCAACATATGATAAGAATTTAAACAGTCACATACCATGAGAACTATGTTGATAAGAGAAAAGGGAAGAGATTACCGTTATGTCGGCGGGAGCAAGATTAGAGCTTCATTAGTCAAGGCTAGAATCCAACATTCTCGCGGGGATCATATCAGTTAGCACAATATATGCGCAAGAAGACTCAACCGTTTCAAGAAAGAAAAATTTAACAAGTCCCTCTTGGATTATATACAATGAAAATTTACCATACACCAACAATCTAAAGAGTTGAGGGTCAACCCAATAGAAAATATGTGCAAACATCAACAACCTTACACAGATATAAAATGAGAGTGCAAGTAAGGCTGCATATGGGAATGATTTTTCCCCAAACCTAAACTTGTGAACAGATGTGTTTTGAGCACAAAATCTTGCAAATTTAAAGGTACATCATGCACAAGGTCTAACTCAAAATGAGTTTTGCTAATATGACAGAGACATACACATTCCAACTGTGGTTCCTAAAGGTGTTATACTTTGATGCAAAATAGTCCAAGAGGACTTGGGAAGCACAAAGCTCCAGGCCTAGATTAGGCATTTTCGGAAAAGTTGGTTTTGCAATTTTGTTACAAACTACACCTAGGTTTGGTGGAAGAGTTTCAATCAGTGCCTTAGGAGAGATTAGGTACATATAAGTTGTTTTCATGTATAAGATCATTTGCACCATTACACACTTTCCTAAAGTCAGGACAAAGGTAAATCATGCTCACCCATAGAACAATTCATCAATCTCCATGTCATAATCATCGGAAGGAGGCAACATATTGTGACATGGGTGGAATCGAACACAAAAATAATATCATGATCCATAAGAACATTAGTCTCAACAGAAGATTCATCCTTTCTTAAGTCACAAGCAAGTTGTGTAGCATGCTCACTTTCACTGAAGAATTTCACAAACCCAAGCTCAGAGTTAACATCACATATATGAATGTTAGAAGAAGTATCAATCATAGGGTTCACAGAAGAGACGCCTAACGTCTCTGAACCTAAAGATTCCACCACATTTTCAAAATACACATGCTCTTCATCATCATCATCATAACAAAAATTCATCTCCCCCATTCAAAATTTGAGCATTTCCGGTGTACTCATCTACCTCTAGATTAGGTTCATATTCGGTGTATGGTTGTGCATATGGTTCACTAGAGAAGGGATGATCATGCATTGCTTTCCATCCAAGTATATCATTTCTTTGTTCTATAAGCTTTTCCATTAGTGACTGCATACAAGGGGTTGGGGAGTATAGCATTGTTGACTTCCCAATTGTGATGGATGATGCATGTGTGCATGGTTATCATGGCTTTCCCTAGACTTGCCCTAAACTCATGCAAAATGTAGCAGTTCTCAGCAGGGTGGTCTAAGCTACCACATAAGGTACAAGCATACATTTCATATTGCCTAGGTGAATTAGATTCGACAAATTTCTCATGTAATTGCCTTTCTAAAGCAGATACTTGAGCTTCTAATTGATCGAGAAGTGATGACTGGGTATGAGAAAAGTGTTCATTTTCAACTTGTGGTGGATGATACATGCGTGAATGATGATTAGGGTTTGCATATTGAGGCTCATGACCTATAAAAGGTTCATAATAATCCCTAAAACTAGTGACATCATGGTCTGTGGGGGATTCATATTGTGGAGCATGCCCATAAGCAAGCTCTCTGATGGATTTGTTTTCATCCCCGATTCTAGACCAAAATCCTGACATGGTCTAGCAAATCAATTAGCCTAGCATGTATAACCCATGATGTCTCAAAACAGGGAAGCTAAGCCCACAGGGGTGCTTGGTGTTGCTGCAAATGTGCAGCCCAAGTTATGCAAAGCCCAGTTGATGTGGGCTTTAGTTTGGTTTAAATGGGTTTTGGTTTAAGTGGGCTTCAGGTTTGGTTTAAATGGGTTTAGTTTTGGTTTATGTGGGCTTTTTTTGGTTTTGTGGGAAGATTTGGTTTATGTGGGCTGGTTTGGTTGCAGCCCAGGTTGTGGTTCCAGTTTTATGTGCAGCCCAGAATATATGGGCCTTAGTCCACTGCACAGCCCAGTGCAACTTGTGTTGTCAACACAGCACAGTTTATGCGAGCCAAGTTTATGTAAAGCTCAGTTTTTTTTTTTTTTTTTTTTTTGCACTAGTTGGGTGGAGGTTGGCAGCTCAAGTACAACTTAGCTAGTTTGCACAACACAGGTTTGAGTGCAGCTTATGCACTGGTCTTGTGCACAGAGCAAGACATAAATGGTGCACAACACAGCCTATGCACAGATTACACAAAATGACACTCAAATTCTAGCACACAGAGTGCTTGTAGTTCTTCTGACAATGCACAACACTCGATTGTGCGAGATTGACAACTCAAGAGAGTGCACAACAACGTAAGAGAGTGCTTAGCTTATGCACGGGTATGTGCACGAGCAAGACAAAGACACAACACGAGATTAAACACAAGCTGGCGGGTGCACAATGCAAGACAGAGAGTCAGCAGTTAGCAACAATTAGATACACAACCGGCGGGGCTAAAAAATTGGCGTGCACACACAAATGCACAACTCGGTGCAATGCTCGACGAATGGCCGACATGATTCAAGGCCAAAAGGATCAACAAAACAATGATTTCATTCGAGAGTCACGGTGATGCACAAAGATATTACCAAGCGGCTCATGCAACAAAGACTCATGCAAGTCACAAGACCACGGCTCGGGCTATGTCTTGGTTGTGACAGAGTAATACAGCACAGGGCTGTTTAGCATGTGTGCAAGAAACTCAAGAAAAAAAAAATTGTATGAGGTGCTCAAGGTGCAGCATATGCAGGTTTTGTGCGTGGCATACAAATGAAATGCTAATGCAAACTCAGACGCTCAACAATTATTCAAATAGCTCGGGGTCATGCACGAGATCACGAGATGTTGTTACAGGATATGCGATTAGCGAGATGCAACATTAAATGAACCATGCAACAAAGAGATGACTAATATTTGGCAGGACCACAAGGTGTCGACAGTGGTCGGTTGACCCCAATGTTCTGAATGTATGCACCAAATTTTGCGGGGCTTCCGAGGGGATTGGATAATCCGGTGTTAGTTCGGGGTTGAGCATGCATAAGAGTACGGACTATCAACTCTCTCTCGGTTGACTCGGTAGAAGTGTAGCTAACTTGGCTAATCAAGTTATAGTTCAACTCAACAGCTGGAGTCAACTGCTTCAGGGGCTGGAGGTCAATATCTCACAGGGAAAATGCATCCAGCTCAGTCAATGGTTCAATGCACATATTATGAGAACAAGGGGCAGGAGTGCATGGATCAGCAAAATGGCAATGAAGCACAACTCATGGATCCGCATATACATACAAGTCAGCAAATATGCTTGTTATGGCTCATTCACAGGCTAACCTAAAAATCACATGTGATAAGGCAATACACTATGCTTGTTGTGGTTCACGGGTGCACGGCGAGAAGATGCTGTGAGATGTTTAGTTATGCATAGCTTAGCAGAATAGCAGTGAGGTAAAGCTCAAAAGAACAGTGACAAATTCTTACGGGGAGAATTGTGTCTCGAGTTCATGAGGATTATGCTAATGCGAGATATCCTAGTTTAGTGAGCATACATGGCACATCACAACATCATGTTTATGAGAATCAAGAGCTAGTCATTATGCACACAGTTTCACAAAATACAAGACTAGGTGGTTATATTTGATGATCGATCGAATTTCGCATGCACGGTTTGGTAGCAAGTTTGGCTAACCTCAATTCGCAGCTCAAAGAATCGCGACGGGCGGCGGTTGCGGCCGCATGGCTATGTTACTACTGCTCCTTTATCTTATCCTCTTTGGGTTTGCTCAAAGACAACGACAGTGCCGCCGGGCTCAACAAAGATTTTTAGTTCTCTGGAATGTGCAGGTTAAGGCAAAGATGAAGAATGTTTAATACAAGCCTGAGAATAATTTGGATTGACACAGGGGAAAAGTAAAGAACTGTGATGCTTATTTGGACTGACACAATATGCATCTAAGGAAAGGAAAAAATACTAGTATTTACAGGCTACTAGAGAATGCAAATGATGAATCTTGCGAATGAGAAATTATACTAACAACTAAGTAGCTAATAAAGCAAAGCATTACAATGCAATGAAATAAGTGCTAGATGATACAAGAATAGAAAGCTAACAGCTAAGTTACGACCAAATTATGCTATAATGCAAGTGCAGATAAGCAAGATGAGATGACTACAATGCAGAGATGGCGATTATGTTAACAAAGATAAGTTTAACTAAAAATGCAATGAACGAGATGCAAAAATGTAAAAGTTACGAGAAAAAGCTAAACTTCGGTTGAGTTATACTTACTACGGGGCTTAAAACAATAATACAAAGCAAATATGTACAGAGGTGACTAGAATTCAGTGAAGCAAGCAAAAGGTCAGCACAACATACGCCAAGTCCCCGGCAACGGTGCCAAAAACTTGATAGGCTTTTAAAAGGGGTTTTCCTACATGTTATAACTGCAAGTGCACAGCGCCTGTTGGAGGCGTGGCAAGTACAGGTCGATCCCACAGAGACTTGTGGTGCTGTATGGTTGATCAAGGGCTTTGCTCTACTGAATTTCTATCAAGGAAGTGTAACACAAAGGTTTGGTTTGTGTCGGCGACTGAGTTGTTTTTGTGACAATGAACTAAGTTGAAAAAGAAAATTGAAAAATAAAATGCTAGAGAGCACTAGGGTTTCGAATCCACCACCTAATCTTAGCTAAGTCAGTCCACTTTCAATAATGTTCTTGTCCCTTGTAATGGATCTTGGGACAAGATGAAAGTCTGCCATTCATCCAGGGTCTCAATGGATGGCTTACTATTGTAGTTGCGGGGAAATCACACTACACCCCTCACTATATTTTGTAGATCTAAATCATATTAATCACCTAAATTTTAAATATAAGTGCTAGAAATTTAAATAGACACATAAGATTTTTTACGTGGTTCGATCAATGTGATCTACATCCACGATTCTTCACTATGATTGTTGAGGTTACATTTGAATTACATTGAGAATCTCCAATAATGGATATTTTCTAGAGCTCTAGATCTAATTATTTGGGAAGAAGATGATAAAGAAAATAAATCTCTCTCTAAAGATCTCTCTCCTCCTAAAAGTGTCCTCTCTTTTCTCTCTCCTGCTCTCCTCTTTATATAGGTGTTTACATAATGGATGACGGCTCGAGATACGGCTCATATTCTCGCGAGCCTTTTAATGATTTCGCGGGCTCTCGCTACCTTCTCGCGAGACATTCTCGCAGCTCTTTGATGATTTCAGGCTCTTGCTACCTTCTCTCGAGACATTCTCATGAGTCTTGCTACATTCTCGCGAGTTATGGAAAATAATGAATCTCGCAAACTCTTTCATGAGTTAAGGAAATAATTGAATCTCGCACGCTAAGAAAATATGTTGTGCGATATTTGAATCCTACATCTTGCCTCTTTTTTCCTTGAATATTGCTTGAAAGAGCGATCTTTGGGAAAATCCATTGTTGATGTAATCTTTGATCTTTGTTGATGAAGGAACAGGCGGAAGAATCTTGGACTTGAAAAGTACGTACTTGCCTCTATTCTTTTGCGAAGTTCGAAGTTTTGCGAAGTGAATAAAAGTATTATCTCTTGAAGTATGCGAAGTATGAAGTATCCTTGAAGAAGTACATGAAGTACTTAATCCTCGAAATATATAAGAAGTATGAAGTATCCTTTGAGAAGTATAAGAAGTACTTAATCCTCTAAATATAAGAAGTATTGCGAATCCATCATGTGAAACTTTCGCTCCACATTCTTTGCCTCATGCTATGCTCTATTCTTTCGCGAAGTTACGAAACTTTCGAAGTGGATAAGAAATATTAATCCTTGAAGTATAAGAAGTATTGCCTCTGTTCATTAAAGTCATTATTCCATTTTTGGTGAGGATTCTTGTTGTTCATTGATAAACATCTTCTTTGGAAATGATTCTTGCCGAGAAAATAAAGAACATAAAATGTTTTTTCGGTAATAACTTTGCGAAGTGGATAAGAAATATTAATCCTTGAAGTATAAGAAGTATTGCCTCTTGTTCATGCGAAGTCATTATTCCATTTTTGGTGAGGATTCTTGTTGTTCATTGATAAACATCTTCTTTGGAAATGATTCTTGCAGGAAAATAAAGAACATAAAATGTTTTTGGTAATCCATTGTTGCCTCTGTTCTTTATCTACGAAGGTAGAATCGTTGAAAAAAGTGTTGAATGAGTGAGTTATTTCTTCATTCTTATCTTTCCTCTATCTCTGCGTTGTGCTCATGCGATAGTATAATCTCTTCATTGCTTTACGTTGAATTTTATCATTGCGACAAGATCGGGGACGTCTTTTACATTTTCACGTAATGACCCATTGATCTTGCCTTATCATCTTTGGTGGTCTTCTAAGTTTGACCTTCCTAGTTAAAGGTCTTACTCTGCCACCCTTTATTGCGACAGGATCGCAGGACGTCTTTACACTTTCATGCAACGACCCCTTGATCTTGTCTTATCATTTCTTAGTATTATTGCCTCTGCAGGATGTTTTAGTTGCGACAATATGATAGGCCTAAATATCCTTGCGAACATAAAGCCCATGACATTGCTAGTCTTTGCTGACGAAATCGCGGGACGTCCGTACACTTTTGTGTAAAGACCCATTGATCTCGTCTTACCCTCGCGTTAGTATTATTGCCTCTTCGGGATCATTGCACAAATATGACAAGCCTAAGTCTCCTTCGAAAACAAAGCCTCATGACATTTGCGTCTTTATTGGCACTTCCTAATGGAGAGTGCCGCCCTTATCTTCTCCCTGGTTGCCCCTTCAGGAGGCGAAACATCGGCCATACAAGACTAGCTCCTCCCATCGGTCTTAACAACAACAGGTTGTTTTGTGACCTCTTATCCCTTATACCTATAGGGTTTATGGTTACGGCGCACCCTAAGTGGAGTTTTCTTGGCGAGTGCAACATATGCCAAGACTTGCCAAGAATGGCCAGGGTAGGTTCATCCATCCGGGCACTCTTGGCTCAACCGTGTACCTCGGCGCCTTGAGCATACACTCGACTCCTTGGAAGAGACCCTCGGTCGCCCAACCGAGGGTATAACCTTATATATATAGTTGGGAATCAAGGTACCTCTTAGGATAGGCTTTCATGGGCCCCAAATTTCCATGACCCGAGGCTTCGGGAGCGGTGTAACCTTCCCCTTGAGCCATGTCAAGAGATACCCCCTTATATGACGCACTTTAGGTCTTACATTTGCCTCTTACGAAATATCATTCGCGAACTAGGGTGTATGCCATAAAGGTTCGTCCCATTCACTCTTTCATTCATTTTTGTCAATTCATTCAATCATTCATTTTTGATTTTCTCTTCTCAGTATCTTTGCGAAGTTATCGCATTTCCATTATCTTTGCGAAATTATCGCATGTCTTCATTCTTTCATTCATCCTTTCATTCATTCCTTCATTTTTGTCACTTCCTTCACTCATTCTTTCATTTCTGTCATTTCTTTCATTCATTCTCATAATATCATATCATTTGAAGTAAAGTAAATATTCAAGAAATATATAAATTAATCTGAGATCTTTCTCAAATCTTTGAAATCTTTAAGATCTTTGTAATTTAGAAATCTTTGAAATCTTTGTAATTCCTTATAATTTGAAATCTTTAAGATCTTTAAAATCTTTAAATCTTTGTAATTTTGAAATAATTTTAAATAATTTTGAGATTTCTATAATTCTGCGATTATCTCGCCCTTTGTAAATCAAATCAAAAATCTTTTTATTTTCTGTAAAAGTAAAATATTCAATGAAAGTGGTACTTAGCTTTTGTGGTTTGTTGCTGCTGTTGTCTCTTGCGAAGTATATGATTGGCTTGCGAAGCTAGCATCCTTGAAATGTATAAATGTCGCACAAAATATAATTATCTCGTCGCAAAAAGAAATAGGAGAAATGAGATTTGAACCCTTGATCTGCCTCTTGCATATTCTCGCACCATACCAATTTATTTCTAACCTTCTCTTGCGAAATTAATTTGGGAGATAAGTCATCAACTTTCTTCTTTGAGAAATAAGCAAAGTCCTTGCGAAATTTCGCATAACAAAAATAAATGTAATGAGAGCAAGAATTGATCCTGCGACCTCTGCTTGCATTCATGCCTCGACAAACTGTGCTAGCCCCTGCCTCTGCGAAGTGTTTCGCGAAATAATCACTTACTTTCTTCTTGCGATCTGTTGCGAAAAATCCATGTGAAAAATACACGTTCGTTGAGACTTGAACTGTGACCATGAACTCATTAACTTCGCCGGGTGACCAATGTGCTTGCCTCTTGCTTGCGAGATAATGAAACAACCTTGCGAAATTATCCATTTTTTTCCTTTTTTGCGAAGCAAAAATTCTTTGCGAGGAAGGAGATTCGAACCCGCGACCTTAAGCTCCTCATATTCGCTCGTGACCAATTGTGCTACTCCTCCTTTGCGAAGAATCGCAGAATGCTAATACATGACTTATATTCACCCTTTGATACTCAAGGAAAAAGATGACAAAATTCTTTGCGAAGGGTAAGAATCGAACTCGCGACCTTATGTTTATACTCTTCGCGGTGACCAATTGTGCTAGCTGCATTTGTTTTGCAAGAAACACACAATACTATAACTTTACTCACTTCTTCGCTCTCGGAAGTTCAAAAATATGTAAAGGTGAGATTCGAACTGCAACTCCAATCTCTTTCAATATTCCCTTAACCATCTGGGCTACTTGCTTGCTTGCGAAGAAACACACAATGCTATAGCTTTATTCCATTTTTCCCCTCTTGAAAGTTCAAAAATATTTGAAAAAATATGACCGTGGCGAGATTTGATCTTGCGACATCAAGCCTCTTCGCTCAACTCAAACCATGCGTGCGAGCTCCTATTTGTGATAAAATTCACAGCGTTTTGTTCTTATCCTTTTCTTCATTCTTCCTTTATTTCCTTCAACAATTTTCCTCTTTTCTTTTTCTCCACGAATATGAAATCTTCCATTAAAAAATTAGCTTTCTTCCTTGAATTTCATCACATCAACCTATTTTTTTCTCTTCCTCTTTTCATGTCCTTGAATTGTTGACGGTGTTTTCTCCCGAAAGTGTGATTTCTTCCATAAAACTTCCATTTTTGAACCCAAATTTTATAGATCTAAATAAAAAGTATGAACAATAACTACTTTTCATGGAAACTTCTCTTAAAGTTTATAGATCCAATTGAATTCATCACCAACGTGTAGTTTTTTCTAAACTTTCTTGAACCAACAAGATTAGGTCCTGTTTCTAGCGCATATGTAGTTGCAGGGAAATCCCACACTACACCCCTCACTATATTTTGTAGATCTAAATCATATTAATCACCTAAATTTTAAATATAAGTGCTAGAAATTTAAATAGACACATAAGATTTTTACGTGGTTCGATCAATGTGATCTACATCCACGATTCTTCACTATGATTGTTGAGGTTACATTTGAATTACATTGAAATCTCCATTAATGGATATTTTCTAGAGCTCTAGATCTAATTATTTGGGGAAGAAGATGATAAAGAAAATAAATCTCTCTCTAAAAATATCTCTCTCCTCCCTAAAAGTGTCCTCTCTTTTTCTCTCCTGCTCTCCTCTTTATATAGGTGTTTACATAATGGATGACAGCTCACATACAACTCATATTCTCTTGAGCCTTTTTAATGATTTCGCGGGCTCTCGCTACCTTCTCGCGAGACATTCTCGCGAGCTCTTTGATGATTTGCGAGGCTCTTGCTACCTTCTCTCGAGACATTCGCGAGTCTTGCTACATTCTCATGAGTTATGGAAAATAATGAATCTCGCAAACTCTTCTCGCGAGTTAAGGAAATAATTGAATCTCGCACGCTAGAAAATATGTTATGCGATATTTGAATCCACCAACTATCAACTAAGGCAATTAACTAATCCCTAGTATTAGTTTGTCTTGTCACAAAAGACAACTAATCACGGATCAATTTTCACCTTTGCTTAGATGACTAAACCTATCTTAAGATGGATATTCTAATCGCAATTAGGTATCTTTCCAAAGCACTAATTTGTCTTCTCGGGCACAACTAGTTTGAGGATCAATAACATTCAATGAAGCATGAATTGCAACACGATCAACATAGAATTAATCCTAAACTACAATGCATACATGGCATACCTTTGGAAAGTAAAATCTTGAAGTGTTAAGATTATATTTATCCTAAGCAATATAGCACAACAAGAACAATATCAAATTATGAATCAAACTTAGCAGTTGATTATGGGTTTCATCTAAACCCTAGCAAATGTAATTAGAACATCAGAAGAAACAATAAAACACAAATTAACCTAAAATTGGTGCTCAGCTGCCGAGGCATAAGCCAAACATACACAGTTCACCTCTATTTATACATGCAAAATATCGAACCCTAATTCTCTCAAAACATAAATCAAAAGAAAACCCTTTACCCATACTCTACAGAATCGCTTGTTCCCTCGTGATTTTGGCTTTGAATTGATGTTTTGCTTCCTCTGCTCCATGAAACCCTAACCCTAACCCTCTTCTCTTTCTATTTCTCACTTAGCCTCTAGGGAAGAAGCTATGAGAGAAATAGAGGGAGATTAGGATGCGGAGAAGTGGTTCTGTTGTGGCTGCTGGTGGCTGCGGTGTCAGGGAAGGAGATGGTGGCGGTGTTGTCTGCTCTGAGAGCTCGGTCAGGAGAAGAGAGGAGAGGGAGAGCTCTGGTTTCTCTGAAAGTGTCGGGGTGAAGGGAAGAGAAATGAAATTAGGTTTTGGTGATGGGATTTTATATAGGGGTTGTGCTGTGAAGCGGGTACAGCAAGATTTGATGAGGAAGGCGAAGCGACCGTTGGATCCTGGTGCGATCTATGTGAGAGATGATGAGCCAGAGCAGCGAAGTGTGATGTGCATGAAGGAGTGACCATCGGATCTAGACGGAACAAATCTAATGGTTCAATTGATACGGGCTTGGATCCGGGTCGTGGGTCGGAGATGGATAGCTCGATCCCATGTCTTGTAAGTGGGTTGCTCCTTGTTGTTGCAACTGTTGCGCACGGGCTTTGGCTTTGTGCTCCATAGACGCTCGCCTCCAATTCTATGCTCTTTTGGCTCCTCAATTTCTCCGAGATTTATTTATTACCTAAAAACACAAAATTAATTAATACAAATATATATTCTTGAAAACAAAGAAAACACAGAATCTGGGATAATATCTGATTTACGAGCACAAAAAGATGAGTTAAATGCCAATAAATAAATGTAGAAATATGCAATATTTGGCACTCATCACTTTACCCATACATAATCATAATAGCATTTTTATGATTATGTCGATGTCTCATATACGAAGTTCAAAAGATAGGCGTTATGCTTCTGTTTATGGGTAAAAATCGTTTCTGCTGATTTCGGTAATTTCGGTAGGTGAGTGAGAAACTGGTTCAAACCCTAAACAAATGTCTTTGCACGTGAGCACTTTATAGATTCGAGAGATCAATACGTACAAAGGCCTAAACCAAGAAATGGCGAGTTCAGGACTTGCTTCGGTCACAAAGTGGAGGAGAAGGGTTGATTTGGGGAGGAAGAAAGAAAGGTGTTGAGGAGAGTAGTATCTCGACTTGTATCGAAAAGTGAAAGCTTAGGAAGCTTGCAAGAGATAGAAGCTTTTGAGAGAGCTTGCAAAGTTGCCTTTACGAGAGTGTAAGTGTAGTATATTTCTCTGACCAGAGACTTGTTGTGCAGTGGAAATAGGTAAGACCTATTTATACAAGTCGAGATTGAAACGTACCCGGCCTCATGAAGGAAGAGAGTAAAGGGTGAAATAATGGGAGGAGGTAGTAGCATGGTTTAATGGGAAACGTTTTTCACCATTATTTCCTCTTTATTTGACCGCTTTATTCCTTTTCACGCTTTCTTAATGTGAGCGTAGTGTCCGGCTACATCTTTGTGACCGCCAAACCAAAACCCTAAAGAAGCATCCCCAGTTTGTGTTGATGTCTCGAATGTTGGTTGCATCTTGAGTGCAAGTGGCTGTTTGCTAGTGGCGCGTGTGGCATGTGCCAATGGCATGTGCGAAATGCCTTGGTGGTAGTTTGCACGGTTTGCAAGTTGGGCTACCGGCGTGTGTGTTTGGCATGTGCCAATGGCATGTCTTGAATGCCTTGGTGGTAGGTTGCACGGTTTGCAAGTTAGGCTACCGACGTGTGTGCTTAGCATGTGCCAATGGCATGCGTGGCCATTAGGGCCGTGACCTTGATAGGGAAACTAGCTAGCGAGCATGTTGGCATGTGCCAATGGCATGCGTGGCCGTTAGGGCCGTGATTTTGCTAGGAAACTAGCTAGCGAGCATGTTGGCATGTGCCAATGGCATGCATGGCTGTTAGGGACGTGATTTCGCTGGGGAAACTAGCTAGCGAGCATGTTGGCATGTGCCAATGGCATGCGTGGCCGTTAGGGCCGTGACCTTGATAGGAAACTAGCTAGCGAGCATGTTGGCATGTGCCAATGGCATGCGTGGCCGTTAAGTGATTTTGCTAGGGAAACTAGCTAGCGAGCATGTTGGCATATGCCAATGGCATGCATGGACGTTAGGGGCCGTGATTTCGCTAGGGAAACTAGCTAGCGAGCATGTTGGCATGTGCCATTGGCCTTGTCTGACCATGTTGACCTAGTTTTATGTTTTGCAAGCCTAGGGCGCTATGTTTGGCGTGGGCAAAGGCATAGCGGCTTGGAAGTATGGCTTGCGACACGTGTTGGCATGTGCCAATGGCACGTGCGGCCATGTTGACCTAGTTGCAAGTCTTGCAAGCCTAGGGCGCTATGTTTAGCGTGGGCCAAAGGCATAGCGTCTTAGAAATATGGCTTGCGGCACGTGTTGGCATGTGCGATGACACGTGCGGCCATGTTGACCAATTTGCAAGTCTTGCGAACCTAGGCGCTATGTTAGGCGTGGGCCCAAGGCATAGCGGCTTGGAATTTGGCGTTGTTGCCATGGTACGCGAGGTGCGGCTTGGAAATATGGCTTGCGGCATGTGTTGGCATGTGCCAATGGCACATGCGGTCATCTTGACCTAGTTGCAAGTCTTGCAAACCTAGGGTGCTATGTTGGCGTGGGCCAAAGGCATAGCGGCTCGGAAATATGGCTTGCGACACGTGTTGGCATGTGCCAATGGCACATGCGGCCATGTTGACCTAGTTGCAAGTCTTGCAAACCTAGGGCGCTATGTTGGCGTGGGCCAAAGGCATAGCGGCTCGGAAATATGGCTTGCGACACGTGTTGGCATGTGCCAATGGCACATGCGGCCATGTTGACCTAGTTGCAAGTCTTGCAAACCTAGGGCGCTATGTTGGGCGTGGGCCAAAGGCATAGCGGCTCGGTAATATGGCTTGCGACACGTGTTGGCATGTGCCAATGGCACGTGCGGCCATGTTGACCTAGTTGCAAGTCTTGCAAGCCTAGGCGCTAGCTATGTTTGGCGTGGGCCAAAGGTATAGCGGCTTAGAAATATGGCTGCGCGTGTTGCATGTGCCAATGGCACGTGCGGCCATGTTGTCTAGTTGCAAGTCTTGCAAGCCCTAGGGCTCATGTTTGGCGTGGGCCAAAGGCATAGTGGCTTAGAAATATGGCTTGCGGCGCGTGTTGGCATGTGCCAATGGCACGTGCGGCCATGTTGTCCTATTTGCAAGTCTTGCAAGCCTAGGGCGCTATGTTTGGCGTGGGCCAAAAGGCATAGTGGCTTAGAAATATGGCTTGCGGCGCGTGTTGGCATGTTCCCGATGGCACGTGCGGCCATGTTGACCTAGTTGCAAGTCTTGCAAACCTAGGGCGCTATGTTGGCGTGGGCCAAAGGCATAGCGGCTTGGAAGTATGGCGTTGTTGCCATGGTGCGCGAGTGCGGCTTGGTTTGGCATGGTGGATTTGCCATGGTGCGCGAGTGCGGCTTAGTTTGGCATGGTTGCCATGGTCGCGATATGCGGCTTGGTTTAGCATGGATTTGCCATGGTCGCGTGTGATATGCGGCTTAGTTTTAGCATGGTTGCCATGGTCTTGTGATATGCGGCTTGTTTTGGCATAAGTTGCCATGGTGCGCGGAAGTGCGGCTTGGTTTAGCGGGGTTGCCATGGTCGCAGATATGCAGCTTGGTTTGGCAATGTTGCCATGGTGCGCGAGGTGGGGCTTGGTTTGGCATTCTTTGCCATGGTGCGCGGTATGCGGCTTGGTTTGGCATTGTTGCCATGGTGCGCGATATGCGGCTTGGTTTTGGAATTAGGGTTCTATGTTGAAAAACCCTAATGCAGTATTTTGAAAAAATACCCTATTAATTATTTACACCGAGTTAAATGCTCTTAGTTAATGTGTTGCGGGTAACACTAGGTCATGGGGATTTCGATTTTACCCCTTGTTTAAAACCACCATCAACATTAAGTCCACATTGAAGCTCGGAGCAGGGCTTTGTTGCGAGGTAAGCATAAGATGGTGACAAACTATCAACAGGAAACCGTAAAGAGAAGCGAGGAGGCTTGTCGACCTTTTATAAATAGGATTTGGAATCCTTGCCTCGGTAGTTTGCACAAATCGTGAAATTGGCACAATTAGTGGGCCGGTGCGGCTTGGGCGACATTGGGAAGTCGGCGTGAGTTGGGAAGTAGTGTGCTAGTTTGGTGGGACCAGGGCGCAAGGTGTAGAAACTGTGATTGCTTGCGGGCGTGACTTGAGCAAGCGGCGTGCTATTTGGTGGGGCCAGGCGCAAGGTGTGGAAGGCTGTGAGTGCTTGCGGGCGTGACTTGGGAAGCAGGCGTGCTAGGTTGGTGGGACCCAGGCGCAAGGTGTGGAAAGGCATGCGTGCTTGCGCGGGCGTGACTTGGCGGTCGTTGGGAAGTCGGTGCAATTGGTGGGGGTAGGTGCAGCTTGGGCGACATTGGGAAGTTAGGCGCCCTTATAGGCCCGTTTCTTACACGCACGATTTTAGTGAAATCCTTCCTATTTCGAGAATCTTCGCGCCTATATATATAAAGTCCCTTTCTACCGTCTTGCACTTTAAATCTTTTCATACGTGGCCGAGTCATAAGAAGGCAGAAGCTGGCATGTACGCGATACTTTTGTTGTTTCCCTTTGGCGTGAGGTGTAAACCCCCTAAAGGTAAGCGCTTGCAATGATATTGCGCATATGATTTCTTGGCGTGCTTCTTGTAGAAAATATTGTATATATGCACCCAAGAAATCATATATAATTTGAACCCACGGAAAGTGCTCCATAAATAATTTTGAACCAGAAGAAGGATCTGGGTGTACTTGGCCGCATAAAATCTGCGTATATAATTTTGAACCACAGAAGAAAATCGCGTGTGCGGTTTCGAACCCGTAGAGAATCACGTATATGAATTCGAAGAAGAATACCGTATATAGCTTCATATGACTTCGAACCAGTAGGAAATATTGCATATATGAATTTAGGTCTGAAAGAAATCACTACGCGTGCGATTTTGAACCGTAGAAAATGCTCCATATATAATTTGAACTAGAAGAATGATATTGTGTGTATATTTTTGAACCGTGAAAATGCTCCATATATAATTTTGAACCAGAAGAATGATCTGCGTGTATATTTTGAGCTAGTAAAGAATACGCCCTCTCTTTTTTTTTTTTTGTTGTTGGGTGCGATTATGTCGGGAGATAATTTCGTATTTCTTCGTATGTAGATATCTCGTTACTAAAAGCATTATGAAGAAATAGATAAGATGTTACAGAACAAAATTTACCGCCTCATCGAAGGATGTTCATAGTTCCAAACCAAACACGGATGATGAATTCTTCGCCCAAAAACTTGTCTCTGCTCGGAAAAATCACCCAGTTTCGTGCCAATTTTGTTAACCGGTGGTCAAGATGAAAGAAGACACGTTCGGTTCGCCCGAGAGAACACCATCGGGTTCTGTCTTCATAAAGGGGTATATTCCTCTTCCCAACATTGATTTCAGGATGTGTCAAAGCCCATTACGTTCTTTTGATAGATGGGTTGAGTTCATGGTGAGTAAGGAGCACATAAGCACCAACGACTCGGCGCAGTTATTGATGCTATGGTGAGGAGCTCAGGCATTTGGTATCAGCGGGTGAGGAGCAACTTGGTTCTTGGTTGGAGATGTAATCGGGAGAGATTACATTATCGTGGTAACAAGGTAGGTTGGATGATATAGCGAGCAAACTTTGCGGGGAAGGAGTGGCATTGAAGCGAACGTTGAAGCGAAGCAAATTCTTTGGAGAACTGTGATCTTGGAGCTATACGGAGAGAATGTTGATGCGGAGCTACTTAAGAAAATGTTGGAACGACATCTTGCAACTTTTAGAGCCTTGGCAGTTACCATTTTGAAGTGTGGGCAGCGTCGTTCATCAAACTCGACATCCCTCAAGAGAACAGAGGTTAGAGTCCCAGGTTTCATCTATCGATCGTGCTTTAGGAGAGGTTGGGGTTTGGGGTGACTTCCACAGTTTGGAAGCCTGCTTGCTTGATGCGGTGCGGTTGAGGGTGCAAATATGTCTTGGCGCTACGCCTTGGAGAAACATAGAATCTCACAAAGCTGTCTCATCATAGGCATGCGACTTTGTGGGCAAAGTTCTGTTGTGCGGAGTCTGACGGGAGAAGGGTCTCAGTGAACTCGGGAGAGTTGTTGACTTTCCTTGCTTTCGATTTTTGAGAAGTCTATCACGATCTTCATGTGTGACGAAATTGGATTGCTTATCCTTTCTTTGGCGTCCAAGAGCAACGAGCCTCTTCATCTATAAGCGCATGTCATCTTTGAAGTATCTTTTGTCTTTTCATCAAATCAACGGTGCTAAAAAGAAGGTGAACTTCTTAGGATCTTCAGTATCTTGCCACGATGGTGGAGTAAGCGTCTCCGAGTGACGGTTGAAGGCTGCCATGCTTGAAGAACCGTTGGGGTGGCGGAGCGGCTGCTTTAGTTACAGTGATCGTAAGTGTATCGTGCGAGATGACACGGTTTTGATCCAAATCTTTGGAGCCATGGCGTTTCGAAGGGCAAGGATGGTCTTTGGAAGGCGCAAGATGTTATATTTGGAAGGATGCAAGCTGTTGGCACGAGTGTGAGTGCTGCAATTTGGCATGCGCGTGCAGCATGTGCACAGCATGTGCGTCACGGTAGCATGCAGTAGCGCGTCACAGTAAAGCGCGTCTGGCAAAGCGCGTCACAGTAGTAGCGTCACGGCAAGCGCGTGCAGTAAAGAGCGTGCGGCAGGCGTGTCGGCAGCGCTTCTTTTCTTTCTTCATTTCCTCTTTTGAAAAATGTCTAACTCAAGTTCGGGAGGAATCCGATTTGGAGGATGATTAGGGGTGGGAGCCCTGAAAACTTGCCTTTTGTGACCGGGTGACTTGGAGATGGGTGTTAGCCAATTCGGGCACAGATGTGGTTCAAACGGTGGATGATTCTCGATGGTTGCTGCCGTAGACATGGAAAGACCCTCTGCAGAGTCGTGAGGCAGAGTGCGGGCGCCATTTTGATCCCAAGTACTTGGTTCCTTATCCGAGTCATGTCTTTGGTTGGAGGGGGAGAAGCGACGTGCAGACGGCTAAGCATGAGGCGTTGTACACTAGAATGCAGGAGAAACCACGGACATACGGCCACAACCAAGAAAACCTCTAGTCGATTTACTTGGTTAAGCGTGTGGAAGAGGGCTTTACCTTCCATCGAGGATATGCGTGAGGCGGCATTTGGTCATCTTAGTTTCCCGAAGACGTTATTGCATTTGGGGCACCATCACGACGTGTGTGTAGAAAGGAGTTCAACACTTCGTGGTTTGTCGAAGCCTTCTTTGAGATCAAAGTTGAAAGATCGACAATCGAAAGCCTTTCCTTGAGGAGATTGCACGACGGGGAGAGTGGAACTGAAAAGCTTTCAAGATGTTGACTATGAAGAAGCGACTCTTGAAGGTGCAAAGTTTACTTTCTCTCAAGAAAAGCGGACTTTTGTCGGATGATTTTCCTTGAGCGTTTCTTTCATAGGTTTTGTGAACACGCCCCTCGGTGTAAAAGGCGGCTTTCTTTGGTAGCATGCTTGATTAGTCCCCAATTCTTTGGTAGCATCTTGGTAGTCTCCAGTTTTACGGTATAGTTTTAACAGGCGATAGCCGGGTTGTCGGCAGTTGAGTCGGGAATTTGTCGCAAGTCCCCATTCAGTAGCATCTTGACGAGTCCCAGTTTTGGGTGTAATTTTAACAACTGGCGGGTTGTCGCAGTTGGAAGTCGGTTAGTCGAGTCGCAAGTCGATCGCTGGTAGCATCTTCAACGAGTCCCAGTTTTCGGTGTAGTTTTACAGCCCAGTAGCTGGGGCGTCACGGCGGTTGAGTCGGATTCGTGCTTCCCTACCATCTTGACATACAGGTCGAAGAGCGAGATCGACAAATCGACATTGTGGCCGATAGATCAATCCTCATTTGTGGTATAGGTATTATGGGTAAAAATGGATTTCTGTGATTTGGTAATTTCGGTAGGTGGTGGAAGCAGTTTAAACCCTAAACAAATGTGCTACGTGAGCACTTTATAGATTCGAGAGATCAATGCATGTACAAGTCCAGCCTAAACCAAGAAATGGCCGTTCCAGGACTTGCTTGATCACTGAAAGTGGAGGAGAAGGGTTGATTTGGGGAGAAGCAAAGAAAGGTGTTGAGGAGAGTAGTATCTCGACTTGTATCAGAAAGTGAAAGCTTAGGAAGCTTACCGAGAGATAGAAGCTTTTGGGAGAGCTTGCAAAGTTGCCTTTACGAGAGTGTAAGTGTAGTATATTTCTCTGACCGAGACTTGTTCCGGTGGAAATAGGTAAGACCTATTTATACAAGTCGAGATTAGAAACGTGCCCACTGGCCTCATGAAGGAAGAGAGTAAAGGGTGAAATAATGGGAGGAGGTAGTAGCATGGTTTAATGGGTAACGTTTTTCACCCATTATTTCATCTTTATTTGGCCGCTTTATTCCTTTTCACGCTTTCTTAATGTGGCGTAATTATCCTGACTGCATGATGTGACCGCAAACAAAACCAAAGAAGCGTCCCAGTTTGTGTTGATGTCTCGAATGTTGGTTGCATCTTGAGTGCAAGTAAATGTTTTGCTAGTGGCGCGTGTGGCATGTGCCAATGGCATGTGGAATGCCTTGTGTAGTAGTTTGCACGGTTTTGCAAGTTGGGGGATACCGGCGTGTGTGTTTGGCATGTGCCAATGGCATGTGCGGAATGCCCAGTGGTAGGTTGCAGTTTGCAAGTTAGGCTGCAGCGTGTCTTGGCATGTGCCAATGGCATCGTGGCCATTAGTAGTGACCTTGATAGGGAAACTAGCTAGCGAGCATGTTGGCATGTGCCAATGGCATGCGTGGCCGTTAGGGCCGTAGTTTGCTGAAACTAGCTTGAGCATGTTGGCATGCACCCGATGGCATGCATGGCCCGTTAAGGGCCGTGATTTCGCTAGGAAACTAGCTAGCAGGCATGTTGGCATGTGCCGATGGCATGCGTGGCCGTTAGGGCGTGGCCTTGATAGGAAACTAGCTAAGCGAGCATGTTGGCATGTACGATGGCATGCGTGGCCGTTAGGGCCGTGATTTTGCTAGGAAACTAGCTGGCGAGCATGTTGGCATGCCCGATGGCATGCATGGCCGTTAGGGCCGTGATTTCGATTAGGGAAACTATCTCAGCGAGCATGTTGGCATGTGCCGTTGGCGCTTAATGCAGCCATATTGACCTAGTTGAATATTTTGCAAGCCTAGGGGCGCTATGTTGCGTGGGCCAAAGGCATAAGCTTGGAAGTATGGCTTGCGACACGTGTTGGCATGTGCCAATGGCACGTGCGGCCATATTGACCTAGTTGCAAGTCTTTGCAAGCCTAGGCGCTATATGTTTGGCGTGGAGCCAAAGGCATGGACTTAGAAATATGGCTTGCGGCACGTGTTGGCATGTGCCAATGACACGTCAGCCATGTTGACCCTAGTTGCAAGTCTGCCAGAGCCTAGGGCGCTATGTTGGCGTGGGCCCAAGCGCATGGACTTGGAATTTGGCGTTATTGCCATGGTGCGCGGTGCGGCTTGGAAATATGGCTTGCGGCATGTGTGTTGGCATGTGCCGATGGCACATGCGGCCATGTTGACCTAGTTGCAAGTCTTGCAAACCTAGGAGTCTTTATGTTGGCTGGGCAGGCATAGAGGCTCGGAAATATGGCTTGCGACACGTGTTGCTTCCATGCTAAGCGGCATGCGGCCATGTTGACCTGGTGCAAGTCTTGCAAACTCAAAGCGCTATGTTGGCGTGGGCCAAAGGCATGGCGGCTCGGAAATATGGCTTGCGACACGTGTTGGCATGTGCGATAGCGCAATGCGGCCATGTTGACTAGTTGCAAGTCTTCAAACTAGGAGCTATGTTGGGCGTGGGCGAAGGCATAGCGGCTGAAGTATGGCTGCGACACGTGTTGGCATGTGCGTAGCACGTGCGGCCTGGCAGGCTAGTTACCGTCCACAAGCCTAGTCTGTTATGTTTGGCGTGGGCCAAAGGCATGGCTTAGAAATATGGCTTGCACGCACGTGCGGCCATGTTGTCTAGTTACCGATCTTGCAAGCCTAGGCGCTATGTTTAGCGTGGGCCAAAGGCATAGTGGCTTAGAAATATGGCTTGCGGCGCGTGTTGGCATGTGCCCGATAGCACGTGCGGCCATGTTAATCTGTTGCAAGTCTTGCAAGCCTAGGGCCTATGTTTGGCGTGGGCCAAAGGCATAGTGGCTTAGAAATATGGCTTGCGGTGCGTGTTGGCATGTGCCAATGGCACGTGCGGCCATGTTGACCCTGGTTGCAAGTCTTGCAAGCGTAGGGCGCTATGTTGGCGTGGGCCAAAGGCATAGCGGCTTGGAAGTATGGCGTTATTTTATGGTGCGCGAGGGTGCGCTTGGTTTGGCATAGTTGCCATGGTGTGATGGCTTGGTTTGGCATAGTATACGTAGTGTCTGTGATATCTTTGCTTAGTTTTGGCATGGCTGCCATGGTGCGCGATTATGCGGCTTGGTTTGGCATGGTTGCCATGGTGCGAGATCACGGCTTGTTTTGGCATGGTTGCCATGGTGCCGAAGTGCGGCTTGGTTTAGCGAGGTTGCCATGGTGCGTAGTATGCGGCTTGGTTTGGCATTGCCGCCATGGTGCAGATGCGGCTTAGTTTGGCATTCTTGCCATGGTGCGCAAAGATATGGTTTAGTTTGGCATTGCTGCCATGGTGCAGGAGTCGTTTGGTTTGGCATTGCTGCCATGGTGTGATATGCGGTTTGGTTTGGCATTGTTGCCATAGTAAATATCGCTTAGTTTTTGGAATTAGGGTTAAATGTTGAAAAACCTAATCGTATTTAGAAAAATACTATTAATTATTTTACACTGAGTTAAATGCTCTGATTAATGTGTTGCAGGGTAACACTAGGTCATGGGGATTTACGATTTTACCCCTTGTTTAAAAACCACCATCAACAGCTTCGTATTCTAATTCTTTAACACTATGTCTACTAGAGTATAATCATTCACAGCTTCGCAGTTATGTTATGTTTTAGGATAATGATACATATAAGTATTACTCGAAGACTTGAAGAATGTGAAAGAA
Source organism: Papaver armeniacum (assembly GCA_023531295.1). Lineage (NCBI taxonomy): Eukaryota > Viridiplantae > Streptophyta > Magnoliopsida > Ranunculales > Papaveraceae > Papaver > Papaver armeniacum. The sequence goes on from JAJJWW010010420.1 coordinate 96,350, forward strand.
GCAATGTTTTCACATCGACGGCATCATCCTTCCTTGAGGTTAGTAATATTTTGACTTGAACTTCATTCTAACGTATCTTGCAAGTCGTGCTATATTGAAAACATAATCACAAGGCTGTGAATGATTATACTCTAGTAGACATAGTGTTAAATTAAATACAAAGCATAACGTCTATGTTTGAATCAGTATATAAGACATCGACATAATCGTATGAATGCTATTGCAGATTATGTATGGGTAAAGGTGAATACTTCATCCTAGGTAACAATGTTTGCATTATCTTTAAAGGGAAGTACATTCATGAACTTGTTTTATGAATCCCGAAGAAATCATTGGAAGCTTATTGGTATTTTTATTTTCTTGTTTATGAGGTGGTAATCGTTTAGCCGATTTGGTAAATTCGGTAGGTGAGTGAGAAACGGTTTAAACCTAAACAAATGTCTTGCAAGTGAGCACTTTATAGATTCGATAGATCAATCTGTACAAGTCAAGGCTAAACCAGAAATGGCCGTTCGGACTTCTTGGTCCTTGAAAGTGGAGGAGAAGGTTGATTTGGGAAGGGAAGCAAGAAAGGTGTTGAGACCGGAATAGTGCAGGAGTAGCGTCTCGACTTGTATCATAAAGTGAAATCTTAGGAAGCTTGCAAGAGATGAAAGCTTTTTGGAGAGCTTGCAAAGTTGCCTTTTCCCCGAGAGTGTTGTATTTTTCTCTGGCCAAAAGGGACTTGTTGTACGAGGTGGAAATAGGTAGACCTATTTATACAAGTCGAGATTGAAACGGACCATGGCCTCATGAAGGAAGAGAGTAAAGGGTAAAATAATGGGAGGTGGTAAATTAGTTGATGCATGGTATTTACCAAGGAAAACGTTTTCACCATTATTTCCTCATTTATTTGACCGCTTTATTCTATTCATACGCTTCTTAATGTGAGCGTAGTGTACGCAGCTGCAAGTGACCGCAAACAAAACCTGGAAAGCATCCCGGTTTGTGTTGATGTCTCGAGTGTTGGTTGCACCTTGAGTGCAAGTGGTGTTGCTAGTGGCGCGTGTGGCATGTGCCATTGGCATGTGAGGAATGCCTTTGTTACGGGTTGCACGCTTGAGTGCAAGTGGCAATGCCGGAGAAGCTAGTGGCGTGTGTGGCATGTGCGGGAATGCTGTGGTGGTAGGTTATAACGTTGAGTGTAAGTAATGCCGTAGTTTGCTAGTGACGTGTGTGGCAAGTGCCAATGGCGTGTGTGGAATGCCCTTGGTGGTAGGTTGCACGGTTTGAAGGTTAGCTACCGGCGTGTGCGTTTGGCATGTGTCAATGGCACGCATGGCCATTAGGGCTATGTCTGGGTAAAAGCTGGGTCAGCCGATCGTGTTGGCATGTGCCAATGGCATGCTTTCGGCCATTAGGTCATGGCACAGTAGTAAGAAAGCTACGGCGATGTGTGTTGGCATGTGCCAATGGCATGCTTTCGGCCATTAGGGCCATGGCCAGTAAGCTACGTGACGTGTTGGCATGTGCAGTGATGGCATGCGTGGCCACCTGGTCGCGTCTTGGTAGGGAAAAGCTACCAGCGAGCGTGTTAGCATGTGCCAATGGCATCGCACGTGGCCAACTTGGGTCGCGCCTTGGTAGGAAAAGCTACCCGAGGAGCGTGTTGGCATGTGCCAATGGCATGTGTGGCCAATTTAGTCGCGTCCTAGCGGGAAAAGCTTCAAGCGTATTGGCGGTGCCAATGGCATGCGTGGCTAATCTTGGAGTCGCGTCTGGTAGGAAAGCTACCCAGCTGGCGTGTTTACGTAACGATGGCATGCGTGGCCCAACAGGTCGCATCTGCAGGGAAAGCTACCCGGCGTTGGCATGTGCCCAATGGAATGCGTGGACGATTTGGCTTAGGTTGCATGGTTTGCAAGCCTAGGCGCGGGCGCCATTTTTGGCATGGCGTGGCTAGGGCCAAGGCGAGTGCGTGGCGTGGCTAGCAGCTGGTAGAATTCGAGGCAGGTGCGTTGGCATAGGCGCTGGCTCGGACTAAATGTGGGTGACATGATTTTCCATTGTGTGGAGGGCAATAC